>JMFS01095263.1:0-67264 GCA_000699545.1 Podiceps cristatus | reverse complement strand
TATTATTTGAAAAACTTCACCTGGCACTTTATAGAAGCTTTCTGAAATGCAGTAATACAGGAGAGACTGTGAAAACACATGTTCATACATACAGTTAACCAGTTCCACTTTCATTTAAAGAGATTTCCAGAAGTTCAGTCATTGAAGAATTTATAGAAGTGAATCACCTCCTGAAGGCAAACACAATAAGGGTCAGTTCTTCAAAGGTCTTACTATTTAGGTAGAACTGGAATTATTCTGTCAATTTTTCCCTAAGAGGTAAAAAGAAGGGGGGCCTGGGGGAGACCCTCTTAAAGGACAACTTTAGCAAGCTCTTATCAGTCCCCTAATTGCATACGATAAAACCGTTGACTAAAGTTTTCCATGCAGAGATTTCTCTGCTCTTCAGAGAAGTGTTCTAGAGCTGTTGATAGGGAAAAAATTACTCTTTTAAAGATAACTTAAGTTCTGAGCTGTTAGGCAATGAGATTCTTGGCTGCAGCCTTGGCTGAGCCCTGGATAAAACGCCATCCGGCCTTTGTTTGAGGTCTTTTACTGAAGCTAATGACTGGTCTTGTGCCGCCCTGAGATAAATGACATTATCTCTGAGTGGTCTGACAGGAAACAGACATGTTAATGGTGAAGCTGCGGGGAGGATCTGCTATAGCTCTGACAAAAGAGTAAAGCTTGGACCCCTGGTTGTGATCATTAACACATAATGCATTCCAGCTTCTCCTACCAGGGCCTTGATAATTGGAAAGCTATTTTATCGACAGCAACGTAAAACATAAATCTGAAATGTGCAGTTTTTCTTGCATGCTAAAACTCCTGCTTTTTTTTTTTTTTTTTTTTTTTTTTACCATAAGAAATGAATGATGTTTTTAAAAGGTGTCATCTGTAGGCTCCATATTACTGACGTTTGTGGGAAATCCTGTGGCCTCTTTTCTGTTAATTAGACACATCCTTTGCCTGTTGAATGCAGGTTTCCCTTTATTTGCTCTGTGTTATCCATGCGATTTGCATTTGTAAAAGTAGGCCAAATGCTATTATTTCAGTGAGAGCAGGCCTTGTCCTGTTCTTGCTTTGTAAAACAGGTGTATTCCAAAAAAAAACCCCAAACAATCTACAACAGTGAAAATTATGTTCCCTTAGATAAAAGACTGTTGAGAGTAAGTGACAGGCTGGAACATCATGGTACCCATTATACATTGAAAATTTGACATTGTACAGGGCTATGCAGATCTGCTTCTGTTTCTCCCTTGGGCTGCTTTGGTGCACACGTCCAGAAAATCCAGCATCATGTTCTGGACCTGCTGGCCCAGTGAATGGTAGTCCATCGTGGCACCTCATGTGGCCTTTCTAAATTTGCTGTGGTCTGTATGGTCAGTAGCTGGATCTCAGAGTACTTGTGTATGTCCTGCTGACTACCTAGGCCATCTCAAGACTGTTCCAGTGGAGAGCTAGACTGCATACATCCACTTGTTAAAATCCATTGGACAGGTAGGAGAGCAGGTGATCTGAGATATCCCCAAAAAGGTGGCAAGTGTGAGGTTAATAATGAGCATGAGATTATATCCCAGCACACTTTTCTCCCCTCTGAAGTCACTAAGATTACCTGTGCCCACAACCAGACCAGGGATTAAAGGTCAGCAAACATAGTCTGTGAAACAGAGAAGACTTGCCTGAAGACAGGGTATAAAGAAATGGAGTTGGGGGACATAGGCCAAATGTGCTTAGAATTAGAAATTCCTTCAAAATGCCCAGCGTGTCAACAGTATTTTGACAGACTATGTATGCTGTTTACTCCTGGAACCATGGTCTTCATTGTAATGCTCTTTTTGGAGCATTCTTTATTTAGAGTAAAAACACCTGTGTTTCTCTGCATTTTACACCATTATTGGTTATTGGTACATGTGATATCTGAGCACATTTTACAAGCATCATAAAGAGTACGGTCTCAGAAATACCAAAATTTCTATCAGAAACACCACCTTTACTTCTGTTTTGTATAAAGGCATATAAATGTTTTGGGTTTCCATCACCCACCCTTGAAAAAAAGGTTAGATTACTTCCGCAGCTACTTTGTCAGCTTTGTGTCGTTGCCACACGTTCTGTATTTCCCAGATACAGTACTCACTTCTGGAATGGCATGTCAGCTACATGTTCCACATTTGTTCCATGGTGTATACAACTGGGATTGCTGAATATAACCAAATTATAGAGTCTGCCTTGCCCTGAGGTAAGGTACTTTGTACAGATGATACAACAACCGGGTTATTCTTTATGTAATATGCTTAGCATTGTACCAGCTTTATGTTGTACTTACATAATGTTCTAACGTGCTTGGTGGTATTTAACCCTGTTTCCTGAAAGGCTGGAGATTATCTGAGTTCTTGATTGTGTGTTATTTCTTACAACAGAAACACACTCTCCCATGAGTCCTCGGATAGGGTCACACCAGTGGATCAGTAGATGCAGTGACTTCAGTTGAACAGCTGGACATAGTTTTACTGAAAAATGGTGTTTGTTTTAGTGTATTTACATGTTGAGGGGTTATTTTTATTTCTTAATAATGATCACAGAAAACATACCAATCTTTTAAAAATTTTTGATATGTATGTAACATTTCCTTTTTGGGTGAAAGACAGCAAAATGGCGTTCCATGAAAATTTCTGAAGACATAATTATGAAAAGTAAATTGCTTTTTAAAATTTAATAAAGTTCATTTATAATTCTTCTTCCTCTCAGCCTCCCTTCTTTTCAATTTGATGATCTCTTTTTTTCCTTTTTTGCATCATAATGTTTCTGCCCAGTGGAGCAGTGTTTCGCCAAAGTGAATAATAATACAAGCTATCATTTTTTAATTTGCTTAAAAATATGTTTGAAATGAGATAATTTGAATAAAGATAATTACCAATTTTCATGGCAGGACTTGGGGGGTTTTCTTAAAATGAGATTTTAAATCATAAGATTTTTTTTTTTAATTATTATTACATTTTTGAATTAAAACGACAATTTACTGCAGGCTATGAATAGCCATTTGGGCAAATATGAAGATCAGACTATGACTTTTGGTTGTGCTGTAGCCAGGGTTTCAGTAAGCATTCTCTATTGCATTTTCTCTTTTAATTCTGACTAAATGGTGGTGGCAATTGGAACAAAGCCTTTACATTTGAATGAAAGGTTGTAAGACTATTCAGAGTGACTTGACTGACAAGCAAGTTCTTTGTAATTTTTCCCCCCTTTTCAAAAAAGCTGAGAGAATATTCAAGGGGGTGGGAATAGTTAGTTTCCTCTGATGACCCCGTTTGCATGTACATGTACACATACATAATATATATGCCTAGATATAAGACTACTTGATTAAACAACTTCAGTGAGTGCATAGGGTAAGTTGCATGCAATGAAATAGGATTGATGACTCTGTATATAGGTTTTCCAGCTCTAGGGTAGCTATGGTGTTGATTAAATTTTCTGAAATCTTAAGCCAATGCTACAAGTAAAAAAGTTGCTTTTTAATGACAGAAGTTTATAATACATCCACTTTTCCTGTAAGTTGGCAAATACTGCTAAATCTCAAAGCAAAGGGATCAACTTTTCTAGCATCTACCTGTAACGTCCACTGAGGTTATTCAGATCAAAGGCATTGGGAATTAAATGTGAAGGTCTTTGTTTCAGGAATTTTGAAGTGAAGATGTGAAGAATTAATTTTGAAGTGAAGACGTGAAGAATGTTGAATTGTACATCCTTTATGATAAATTTTCTTCTGTCAGTTTTGACTTACTGATCTTCAGGAAAAAATAATACTGAACATTTGGTTCCCTTATCTTCTCCCATCTTCCTCTCCCAGTTTTTGAGTCTTCCTTGCCTAAATCTTATTAGTGGACACAAATCCAGCTTGGCTGGTGTGTTTCTGTCTCCCGAGAATCTCTACCAAATAATAATGTAAGAATGTCCTCATGAGGGTGTTTGAAGCATTTGCCAATAGTGGCATGTGAATGCAGTTTTGTGCAGTCAAAAAAAAAGGGCAAACGAAAATCTATTGATTGTGGTTACGTGGTGTTTTCAAAACACTGGTATTCTAGTTGTTGAATTGTCTTGTCATGTTAACCAGGAAGCAGATGGCATTATGCCACAGAAGTGTATTTTTACTTAAAGGAACTTTAGAGGTTTTGATGTGTTTTCTTTTCCACTTATTTCCCTGATGGCTTCTTTTTATTGAAGAGTAACATGAGGAGACCTGGTAGCAATTTTATTGCTTTCCCATAACAGTTTGAAATAATAGCTTGGTCTTTGCTTGCCAGTCAAGTTTCTACCAGTCAGCTTGATTCTGTTTTTTATCATGTGGCAGTGGAATATAAAAAGTACATGTTTGTAGTTTGCCCTCAGAAAATGGCTTGCTTTTTTTTTTTTTTTTCATGCTTCAATTAGCAACGGAAGACCAAGCTCCAATTGGTCACACTTTTGTAAACTTGTGGAGCTTACTTTCTTTATTCTGATAAAAGAAAGCAGCAAGTTTAGGCTCAGTTTCCCAGGAAATTTTGAGGCACATCTGGCCTCTTTAACTGTGTGCATTAGACAGTTTGATTTTGCACACATTTAGTCATTTGCGTTAGCCATTGAATTAATTCAGGGGTTTTGTTAAGTTCACACCCCCCCAACATAAATTCACACTATTCAAATGCCACCTTTATTGATTAATTTCACTGATGCTGTACTGAACTATGGTAGAAATACCTCTGTCTCAGGAAGGGTACCGTAGGTGTCTGTTACATGAGCATAGATTTTATAGTTTTCACTGCTTTCCTCAGCCAGTAAGGAGAGTGAAAAGCAACTTGTAATCTCCTTTCTCATAGTGTGTAGGGCCAGACCAAATTATTTTTGGATTTCCTGTCACCTCCTTGGCTGATTTCTGTGGATGGCTTATGTTAAAAGCAACAATAATGTTTGAATTGGAAGGGTTGGTCTTTGGGTTTTCGTTCTTCGTGGAGAACTGTTTATTTGTGTGTGGTTCACCACACTACATGGATAGTACTATCAAATCTGTGCTTTATTATAGGCTTATAGCAGTGGAGTACTGTCAGTAGTTGCATGTTTCAGGGTTTCATGTTCTTGCCAATTCTTCCTTTTTTGAAGGAGGGAAATGAAACTAGATCTATATCTCTATCTTTGCGACAAAAGGTAATAGTTAGAAGCAAATACAATTAGGAATGAACCTCATTACTCAGCTGAACTTTGTTTTGCTACTAGGAGTTTTAAATCTGATTCAGTAAATGTCCAGGGAGTTGTTTAGTTAGCTTGCGCTGACGATAAGGATCTAATATTCCATGAGTATTTCTGGATATATTGAACATACTTGATATAAAGTTTCAGTGTTGGTTGGTTTTAGTTTCATTTTTGTGTGTGTGTGTCCATCCTGCCCCCCACACCCCACCCCACCCAACCCCCCAGCCCTCCTGGATTTAAGGTTAGGCAGTGTATGTTGAATTGAACTAGGGTTCTGGAATTTGAAGGAAAAATACTGCTGCAATTTGAGGACAATGAAGGTGGTTGTTCCACACCCAGTGGAAAAAAAACTAAATTCATGTTCTTACCCACTTCAGCCAGCGGTAAAGCGCAGTGTCATGTAATAGCG
Source organism: Podiceps cristatus (assembly GCA_000699545.1). Taxonomy (NCBI): domain Eukaryota; kingdom Metazoa; phylum Chordata; class Aves; order Podicipediformes; family Podicipedidae; genus Podiceps; species Podiceps cristatus. Next base: position 61,650 of record JMFS01095263.1, on the reverse strand, counting down.
TTACTAGTTGTTGTTTAAGGACAGGATTGTACGTGTGTGTATATCAATATATATGGGGGAGCTGTATATCTGTATATGTGTGTGTGTTTATATATACATACATACACGCACAGAAAGTGCTGCTACTGTTTTATAAATACAGCAACTGAGTTTTGGCTAATAGTCTATATTTACATTTCATGTCCAGATCCTTTAACAATCTTTCCTGTGATGCTGTAACAGATGCCAAACATTGAAAGAGAAAGCAAGCAGCTGTTTCCATTACAGCATTGGTGCATTAGCCTCTACACTTTATTTTCATTTTTATATTCCCCTCCAACCTTTCCTAATCATCCTTTAAAAATGATTTTTTCCTCTTGCCTCGATTTATCTGTCTGCAGGGTTCTGTGTTATTCTTAGCTTTAAAAATATAAGATCTGTTTGATTTTTTTTTCTCTTAAGAGCTTAGTGCTTTGACACTCGCTCACAGTGAGCAAGGTCTTACAGCCCTTTCTCAACTCAAGTGAGTAATTCATTGCATTATGTCTGTGTAAGCCCTACTTGAGATGAGTCCAGGTTACAAAACAGGGCCCAGTATGACCAATTTGATTATTCTTGTAACAACTCGAGCCACGGTATGATTTATATTTTTTTGCACACCGCCTGAATAGTGTTTTTTTATTGTTACTCTTTCCTTCACCATCTCTCTGAAAATAATAGTTTCATGGCTGTATGCTGTTATTGGTGAGATATGACTGAAACTGCATGCAGTACAGTGAAGCACATTCATTTTCATCTAGTACCCGTTTATTGCCTTGAGCACTGTAAATCTGTCAGCTCTTCACGATGCTTTCACCTCTTTCTTCATTTGCTCCAGCTTCTAGTTTGACAATGTTCCCCTGAGGCAGAATTCTAATCTGCTTCCAATTAGTTGCAAAATGTGACTCAAATTTCCACATTATGGCTGCTGTTTTACTTGCACGCACACATCTAGAAACAAATTAATGCTCTTGAATATTTATTTTTGAGCCTTCAGATTTACTTGGGAGGAAAAGTTGCCAACTATTTTCAGAGTACTTCCAAGATTTACATTTTTCCTCAAACTGAAATATTTATTATGGATTTATAATGCCTCTTACTGCTTAATTTTTATAAAACCTTTTCAGCTGGTCAGTATTATTGAAGATACATTGCATATGGATAAATTCAACAAACAAACAGTACTTATAATTAAGGTTAAAATTTGGTTGTGATTGCTGTGCCAATTCAGGATATGAGATGTTTCTTTTCTTCAGGGGTAGTGCAACATTTTCTTTTTAACCTTTAACTATTTTTTCAGGGCAAATGTACTTATCTGCAGCCTTTCTGCCTGCCACCTATTATCCGCAACTCCAGAAGTTGTCATTTGGTTAGGGGGAGGGAGGCAGAGACTCATTTGGTCTTTGGTGAATCTTAATAGGTGCAGCTAATTAAAAATCTGATTGTGTGTGTCCCATTGCATGTGTCTGTACTTGTGTGTGCATGAATATACATGAGTATATGGGTGTACCTTTAAAATATTTAATATAAATTGATTTTCCAGGGTTCTCCTGTAGTGTTTATATTCCTATGAGCAGTTGCAGTTGGAATATAGCCTCTACTGTTGTATTCATTGGGGAAGCAGTGAAATTTTGAGTGGAAAGTGTGGAAAGTGAGACTAGAACACCAAGGAGAGGACTGGAATCTAAACCCAAGTGGGAGTCTGAACTTCAATCCTTGTTTGGACAAAACTGTCACCAGAGCTCCATGGCAATTCTGCTTTATTGCCCATCCACCTCAGTGCCTTACGTCTGTAGCTGCCTATATGGAGAAACACAGTGTATTTAATTCAAATATACCAGTAGCTAAATTTATAGGTGCAAATCTTTAGTGGAGCTTAGCACTCTGCAGCTTGGCAGATTGATGTCAGTAGCCATAATAGACTTCAAATAGGCTTGCAGAATTTCATTGAAAGTATATTGCTGAAGTTGATATTGCTAAGTACCTGTCATTTCTAAATGAGATTCACACCTGTAAATTTAGTTTTTCATTTACAATAATTCACTTATTTATAGACACATTTTTTAAAAAAATATTTCATTGTCTTTACTTCCCACATTGAGGTAGTAGACTGCTAGCCCCACGTTGCATGTATAAACATTTGAATGAAGGGGAACACATGCACAAGCTGTGTTTTGGTTCATAGTCCCTGAGAACTTATTTTCCACAAAGAACAAAAACATGAAAATAGAGATAAGGGAAAATGACCTTGATGTTATTTTGTTTTCTCTTGGGTCATGAGTGACTCTTTAACTGCAGAGATGAGAAACCTAACATGTTATTTATTTCGCTAAAGGTTTCACTTACTGTAGTAGACTCCCGTGACTCACAACATCATTTTATAAGAAAACAATGTTTGCAAACATTGTGAAATGCTGCAGCAGCACAACATTTTTTTTTTTTCTCATACAACATCAAAGTCTTTGAGGTTCAGCTCTGTAGCCATGGCGAATTGCAGTTCTGTGATTGTCAGTTGTTGAGAAAAAAATACATGGACAATTACAACTAGAGTGAAATGCATGTATTTGTAGTTTAGAATAACTGACTTAAAGACAACCAGAGTGTTTAACCAGGCCAGCACCTAAAAAACCACCCCCCCCCCCACATCTACACATATGTGTACGCACACACACACATACACGCAACCACACATTATTATTTTTTCAGGCAAAAGCCACAGTGCTTCAGAGAAGCATTAAATGCTTTTGTTGATAGCTTATAGTTTTATAAACTCTAAATGAGCTTACTGCCTTTTAACCAGCACTAAATAATAGAAGAACCTATGAGCCTCCACATTGGACAGCAGCCAAGCAGCCAAAGAAAGAAAGAAAAAAGCAAACAACAAACAAACAGACAAGACCTCAGCAACTGAATGGTTTAATTGTAGAGCAAATCATTTGTTTACACATTAAGACCTATTTGGTAGCCAAATCTTATGGACAAGGAGACGAAAAGAATGAGGCACTAAGGTACAGGAAATGAGCTTTATATTTTGTGAATAAGTCCTGCTATTTTTGCCTCCTCCTAAAGCAGAGGAGGCAGGAAAAAATGAATTGTTTAACAGCAAAGACTGCTGAGCAAAGTGCACATACTAAGTAGGAACAAAAGGGTGGGAGAAGGGAAGTGTTGGTGTGCTTTGCACTCTGACAGGAACCTGACAACTGGAGCTGCTTCCAGCTAAGGGGCACCAGTCGGTGGCAAGAAGAGCTGCCCTATTTTGTTTTCTGTCTGAATGGGGTGGGGGAGAAAAATGCCTCTGTTAATGTGAGCAAACATAATACATTTTCTTGAACCTCTCTCCCTGAAATGCAGTTTGGCTTGCTCACAAGACCTTTTCCCCCCTCTTCTCTCCCCTCCCCCCCTCTTTTTCTCCTCTCTCCTTTTTAAGAGCAAGGTTTTTAAATGGGCCTTTGTTTCAGTATCGTAATTAATTAGTTGACAGTTCAAATGGTTAAGAAGTGCTTGTGGTTCCTGCTTTTTTGTTGTACAACATTTTTTTAAAGACCCACTTACTGGTGGCCTGTAAATTTGAAGATATCATTTTCATGAGTCATTAGTTTAAAGATCAAAGTCAAGAAAGCATTATAGCAGAAGTGGAGTAACCTCTACAGTAACGGTTGTTTAAGCCTCTTCATTTGAATCTCCTCCTTTTCACTAATTTATAGCCGTTCAAAACTTGTACATTTAGAGCTGAATTTTCTATGACTTCTTTACTGTATCTTCCCCACCATCACTGCAGTTAAAATGAATTTACAAAGTCTGAATAGGGGAAATGTATATTAGGGGAAAAATGTTATGGAAAAGAAAACGTTTTACTTACCCAGAACATACCTGCTGCCAGTAGCTTGGTAGGCAAAGCCTTCTTGGAAAATGTGTCATGATTGTTTACATGAAATTGGCTTTGATTTGATCAGACTATGAACCTTCTGAAGAATATGTTTGGCCTATGTAAAACTGGCTATAAATACTCCATTTTCCATCCTCAGTGGCCATAGTAACTTTCGTGAAAGCATGAGTAGGTATAGCTGAGTTTGGTAAGTTGTGTCTGAAATCATTATAAAATATGCTTTTAGTTTGATCACCTTTAAATTATAATAAAATAGACATCGAGTTTTTTATCTCCCTGACAAGTTTGTGTAAAGAAAAATCAAAAGATCCTGGGAAAAAAAAAAGAAATTGTCAGTTGTTCATATTTGAAATCCTGTACAGGGATAGGAACATTTTTAGTGTACATTGTATTGCATAGTTTCTGTAAGGGGACAGGAAGAAAGTTAATGAGCTTCAGGTGTGGCCTTTTAAGTGCTTAGCAACGCTATGTGTTGTTTCTTTTCATATTGCTTAATTGAAATTTACTGACGGTATATAAAGTACTACTCTCTTTGCTTATGTATAAACAAACATAAAGAGTGTTGCCAGTAGCTTGTGCTATTAAAACTACTACTCTCCCAAACTGTAGTCTACTAAGCAGTAATCCCAACAACAGTATTCTTCTTAATAGAGTGTTTTTTCCTTTGTATTAGTTTCCACTGTATTTCCTTATGCAGAGAATGAGAGCAAGTACATGGTGAAGTGCATGTAACTATTCCCAAGTAACAGGCCACTGCACCCATTGTATTTAGAGGCAGAATTTGGTTGCTTTGAAATCAGTAGCAACATTAGCACTAACATCTCTGCAAGGAGAATGCTGCCTTGAAAGTTATGTAAGGACTGGGTCTCTTATGTGAAGTCTATGTATATGCATACTTGAATACATTATGTCCCTTTATTTTCTCCCTGGGCAGTGAAATGTCTGTTTCCATTGGAACATTAATCCAGTCTGTTATCTGATGTCTATTTGTTAAAATGAGCGGTGACATAGTATTTTAAGTGATTGAGAGCAGTGTTCTAAGTGACCCTTGAAGAACTTTTACTTTACATGATGTTCTGGTATTGTGATTTTGTTCACATTGTACTTTAGAATTTACGTAACGTGACTGGCAGAACTACAAAACCAGTCTGTAATAGGAAATTTGCAATAGGAAATTTTAAGGCATGGCATCCATGTGCTAATATTTTTTTGCATCCTCTTACAAGTACGTAATTTTATTGTGGTTACTGCTTTTACTGGATACATGGATAGTCTTTACACTGCATGTTAAAAATGATAGCATTGAAATAGTGAGTAAAGTTTCATAAATTCTCGACACTTTTTTTTTTTTTGTGCATGAGGCTTAACTGTCAGTAGACAAATTCACTCTAGGCTGTCTTCCATTTTTGATCGATGTAGTGAGGTATGTAATAGAAGGTTAAAGGTTTTCTTTATTGGTAGTACCATATCCGAATGCTTGATACACTTAATGAAATTCTGTCTCCTTGGCAGATTATAAACAAGTAATTAAGCAACATTGCCCTGAATGTGGGCTTCAGTAAGTTCACAAAGAAATTTGCATTCTAAATCAACAATTTAAGACCAAGAAATTATTTAATCTCAGAATTTAGGGAAATGTGATACAGGCTTAGTTTGATTTTTGGTTTTGTTGTACTAGAAGCCAAAGGGCTGGTACAATTCTGAGAAAAAGGAAGTTACTGACATGATTTTAACTCATTGAGATAAAAATAGCTCTTGATAATATTTATGGCGGCATAAGAGCTCCTCTTCCTTACAAATAGGTTTATTGACTTCTAATTCTTTCGAGAAAAGCCATGCATATATAATATTACTTTCAGAATTGAGTAGGGGGTGAGTGGTTTAACCTGTACTAAAAATTTTCAAGATCTTGCAGGAGAGGAACCTGTGATCTAAATACAGAGGTCAGAGTACCTTTTTCTCTGTCTTATTTGGCCTGCATATGTATGGCCCATGGGTGGTTTTGATCTGATCTTGCCTCTGTTACACAGAGGAGTCACTGTGTTTACTTACTTTTGCGAAAAAAAACCCAAGTGGATAAAGAGTGTGACACCTTGTTGTTCATTCTCATACTTTAAGTATTTTCAATGCTTTGACTTAGAGAAGGTCATCTGATCTGGAAACTGAAAGTCAATATACCAGGTTTTCCACATAATTAGGCTAATTTGTTTTAGTCATTACTAAATTTGTAAAGCATTCACTGAGAGCCCAGGTGACGAGCAGAAAGGAAATATTAGTTACTTTGAGATTAATTGACTCTCCTTTTAAATTACAGCTTCATTTAAAAATAAACTCATAGCCCACTTCAGAGTTGAATTGCCACAGTCATTGGTCTGGTGTATGAGAGTGAAGTATCACTTTTGAGTAGGAAAACGTAGTTTCTTTGGTTTGAGGTAAATCAGGCTGCACTTAGAGGAACAGGCACCTCCAAGACTAACTCCTTTTAGAGCACTACAGAAATTCTTTGATATCTTTATGAGTTTGCTAGTGTGGAAGTGGGCTATGGTAAATCTTGTTTTCTAGATTTCCAGACACGAAAGGTCGCATTTTTTGTTGAGTTCTCCCACAACAGTTTTTGCACAGCTTTCTTACAAAAGTATATCTGTGAAATGGGTGTGAATGGAGTGGTGCCAGGACAAAAGTGGTAGCTGCCTGCCAGAGTGTGCCTCAGCCCTCAGGTATCAGAGGAACAGTTAGGTTTCTGAAAATGAAACTCGAGCAGTAATCCCATGTGGGGTTCTAATGGCATCTGCCCAGAATACTTTCAGTGCTCATCACTGATGAGTACTTTCTTGTTTCCAGAGAATTATAGAATCATTTGGGTTGGAAGGTCATCTAGTCCAATAGTTTGGGTTTACAGCCCATCGAGTCCAACCCCCTGCACTGATCAGGGACATCTGCCACCAGATCAGGTTGCTCAGAGCCCTGTCCAGCCTGGCCTTGAGTGTTTCCAGGCATGGGGCTTCTACCAGCTCTCCTTATTTTTTACAAGGTGGGCCATTCTCTGGCTTGCTTTGTCAAAAAAAAAAAAAAAAAAATAAAAAAGAATTTAAAAAAAAAAAAAAAAAAAAAAAAAAAAGACTCCAGATGATCACGATAGTGTGTGTTTTCTAACCTGGTGTCCAACTTGGCTGGGATGAAAGGTGCCCATTACATGGGCAATGAGGAAGAAAAAGTCAGTGACCTCCAGAACAGATAAGGTGATGAGTAGCTGGGTTTGATACTCTGTTTCAATTTAGCTCAGTTGTGACTGTAACAAGATGTGTGACTCCAGCCTAAAGGTGTTGGGTTTATTTGGGCATTTAGACTGATGTTTGCAATCACCGGGTTAATCAGAGCAAATTATTAAAAAAAAAAATAAAATTGAGAAATGAGGACTGAAAGTCTTTTTATTTTATTATATCCCGTTGCCTGCTTTCTTCATGAAGGCCATCACTACTTTAATGCGTAATTCTTTCTCTTCATTTCCACAATCTGAGTGATTTTTCTTACTTTCGCTTTCATTTGTGTGATACTAATTCCTTGCATTTTAATCTCACACTGTAGTGCCATTTTCATTTTTTCCCATCTTGTGCCATATTCAGTGTTAGTAGCAGAGGTGAAACACAGGGAGAAAATTTCCCGCAAGACCCTCCTCCTCATTTGACATACTGGATACCTAGTCAAATATCTGGTTCCCTGCTGTACTCTTGTGAGTTCCCCCTGTTCTTTCTGTGGACTTATCAGACGGTTACAGAGGAGAAAAGAGTATTTCCAAATTAATAGGAAAATGTATTGTGAAACCACAAAAATGTATAGAAGTCTCCAGGGTAAGCTGTGTATCTGGAGCAACTCTGTTAGGGCTTTCCTTTTTAAAAAGCTTTATTAACCTGAAAGGACAGTGCATGTAGAAACTTGATTGCTGAAATTGTTGTCTCCTTTGCTGACCTATCTTGGAAGCCTCCATCTAGACCTCCTTTTTAGAAACATTTGAAATGTCACACCTGGCTGTCTGGTGGCCAGGTGCTGTGGACGCAGCTAGGAAGAGTATCACAGATTGCAAGAAAAACAGGGTTTTCAGGCATAAAGGTCGGAGCTGGAATTGAGTCACTTCATATGAACAAAGGTCACTTAGATAAGATGAAAATTCACCCTTCAGTTCTTCAGGGGAAGCAGTTTGGGGGAGCAGAGGGGAGGAGGTTTAGCAACATCTGTCTTCTGGTCATGAGGAAGGATTTTTTGCCTCTGTTGCCACGCTTGCCACCAGACTCTGGAAAACACATTTTTTGGAGCTGGCACAAGACAGAAACAGCCTTGCTTTATGGCTCTCCTGAGTGCTAACCAGTCTTTTAGGGATCTTTCATTGGTCCATTGATTGTGCTGTATACTGGGTGAAATAGTTAATGGTAACCTATAGAAATAAGTAACCATATGATTCCTTGTGCAAGTGATATAATTTGATAGATTCCGTGCTTACGTGCAAATCTGTGCTGCTTAGGGAGCCAGGTAGTGATGTGCCTGTAGAAATGGCATGCTGGTTTTCTGCATTTAATGCACATTATCTAGCTTTCTACAAGCTATCCTTTGATGAGGAAATAAAAAACCACTTCTTTGGAAAGGAAGGGGATGCAATAGAGCATAAGTCCTCAGTGAGGGAAGGACAGTCTCTTCACTGAATCTGTGTGTTGGCCATTTGAGGTTGTGATGCAGAGTGCCTCAAGAATCTTGGCTTTGTTGTCCTTCTGTGGTCCTAGACAGATATGGCAAGTGCTGTATTTAATGCTGAATGTAGCTTCACAGTAACCAGTATAAATCAACAAACATTTTGTATGGACTGGTTCCTCTTAAATGTGTTTTCACAGTGCAGAGGAGCCTAGGATAGTAACTAGGTACCAAAGGGTTAGTTTTTCTTCAGTACGTCAGCATATTCATATAGATGCTTATGCTTGTAGTAACTTGGATTTCAAGCTACTTTCATCTCAGCAAGAGAAGCCTAAGAAGCACAAGAGATGTTGGCTGTTACAGTACTGGGGGGTAAAAGAAAACACCACCTTTCAGGGTTACAGTTAACCTCTGGCTGAACTCTTGATGGCTTAAACTGGCCCTGTTTCTCTCTTCTGGAGCTTCCTCTTCCAAATTTGTGCTTACAGATATCTTAGGAGTTATCATGATGATGAGTGATGCTATTTACAGGGCAGTGGAAGGCTCTCTTGAATGACCTGGCCTGAGAAATCTACTTTAGGTAGTTGTAGAAAGATGCAAAGATACTTAATGTATGAGGCAAATGAGCACAGCAATGACAGAAGTTTCCAGAGTGTTTTACTTTCTTAAAACTAATTAAAGATCTAAAGAGCTGTAATAATAAGCCACAGATACGTACTGTACAGAGACCTATAGTTCCTTCTGTACAACTAGGCTTGAAGTGTGCAGAATTGTGAAAATACTCTGGTGTGATGGATGTGGCTGTAAATCTTGTGCATCTAGAAAGTGGAGGCTCTCTTTGTTTTGCCCACAAAATGTATGAGTAATTTAGTGGATATTAACGTTGCCTTTGATTATTAAACAGCTTCAAAGTATGATGAAATAATGTTTGTTCCCAAGCTGTTAACTTTCTGAAAAGTCACTGTATATCAGTTAATTAATGATGTTTATAGGATCAGCATGTTGTTCAATAAGCAAGTTCCTCACATTAATGAAAACGTGACTGTTGCAATCTTAAAATACAGTTATCCAACCTTTTAAAAAGAATGGCTTATGTGGTACTCTATGGCATTGTTGTAACAAATTAAAAACCAAAAATCTAATGAGTAAGTTTTCTCTCTAATGAGACTAAATGTGGAGATCTCATCCCAGTGTGTCCCTGCTGTTACAATCGAAGGTGTTGTCAGTATTAAAATTTGAATACCTCCTCCTCAGTCATCACCACTGAATAAACTTGTTTTTGATTGTAACTTTACAGATTAACTGTTCTTTACTGCCCATATTGCTCTCCAAAGCACAAGGGTAGCCTAAAATGGCTGCAGATTATGATGTATGGCTGCTCTTGTGAAGCTGCAGCTGCGAATCTCAAAGAGGATGTAACCATGCAGAATCGCGCTTTTAGATGGTCATTAACGCTGCATAAGTACAAGCCTCTTTTTCAGATAGCATTTATTCTTCACGGTTCTTCTGCTAGTGTGTGATGGCAATGTCATTTGCCAAGCATTGAATAACAATGAATGTTTTATTGAAGTACAGTATTCTGAACCAGTGCTTTTTTAAGCTGTTTAAGTGCTTAATTTTCGTTTGACTGCTCCTTTTCATGCAAATGTGAGTGTAGCAGAAAAAGCCAATACATCCTCCTCCCTTGTGCTCGTGTGATGTATCAGACTAAACTGAAGGCTTGTGTGTGGGAGAAGGAAACATAGCTTAATTTGTCAGTTATCCACTGGCATCCTACCCTACCCTACCCCAGTTTTAGCCGTCTTTCTTCATGTTGCTTAGAAGAAACACATGCAAAACAAAGCAGAAAGCTTTCTACGTGATACTAAGGAAAAAGTGAGCCAAGAAACAGTCTCTTCCTTGCCCCCAAACAGATGGAAGACCAAATTCCAGATTCCTTTTATGTGAATGAAAAGAGGAATTAGGTCTAAATATTTCAATGCGTGGTTATTTCATTTTTCTTCCAAGGATCTCAAAGCACTTGGAGTCATTATGAGTTCATTTCTGAAGGGCAGATTTTTAATGTGGTTAACACCTACAACTATGATAAGACTTTTGAACAGTCTAGCACCTACTTTTGCCATTATGAGAATCTGAGGGAAACCCATGCACCCAGTGTGCTTTGTTCTTTTGAACATCTGGCCTCTTGTTTTGATTTGTGAGCTATTTTGAAAATCTGGCATCAGTTCTGGGGTTTAAGTTCTAATTAAATATAGTACACAGTCTGGCCATCAGCTTCACAATACCCAGAGGGAAGGAAGGCTGGAGGGAAGCTATCCCCATTTTATAGTCAGTGAAATTGAGATGGTGAGATCATAGAGTTACTGAAAATTGCCAATATATTTCCATACTGAAGAGCTCCATCAAAAGTGGCTTTTAGAGCCTAAATTCAGACCAAGAGAAATACATCTGTGATGTCAACATTCTTAGGTTTTAGAATGACAAAACAAATTGTTGGCATTATGTCATGGAAATGAGTTGTACTATACTGTAAGCACTTACTGTATCCATTCCTACATTGTCATCAGACTCTTTAACATGACTTGGGAATGTGAAATAATATTCCCTTGTTTGGGGGCAGAACAACAGATACTGTGTTCTTTCTATGGAGCAGTAAAAAATACTTGGTAGAATTAAAGTGCTGTGATGCTAATTTTAATAAAACACATGGTGATTCCCTTTTAATTTTAAACAGTATTGGAAGCAAGTGGTCAGTGTTAAGTAGATACTCAAGCTAATCCAGTCCAGGATATTTTAAATACCTATTTCTTTGCTGTGTAAGAGTGAAGAATTATCATGTCTATCAAGATCAAAGAAGCTTGTGTTTATCTAATTCTTTTTGCCATTTTTTCTCTATAGGAAAGCTAGATTGCAGTGTAAGAATGTGTATGAAGTTCTTTGCTTATATTCAAAGATGCACTAACTCCATCTCTGTATCTCAGATTGTCTGTGTATGTTTTTTCCTTTTTATGTGTGTATGTTTTTGTGTGTGTGTGTCTTGTCTTCTTTCTATATCCTCAACATACAAGCCATGTATCTTCAGGTATCTTTGATCCAGTCTTTTCTGCTTGGCCATTAGTCATATTGATTCTCCAGTGATAAAGGAAGCTTTTTTCTCAATGCAGTTTTAACAGTACAGTATCAAGGCCTGTCACATAAACATTGTTGACATCAAAGAGACTTTTCAAAAATGTATTATTTTGAAAAAAAAAAAAAACAAACCACAAAACTGAGTTGTATTTCACTATTTGTACTTCAGATACAAAAAGGAAATCTGACTAGGTTGGTTTTAGTGTCCAAAAGAAGTGAAATTCCAGAAGCAAATAAAACAACGACAAGAAAATTTAACTTTTTCCTTTTTTTGTTACCTAAAAAGCTAGTAATAATCCAAGCAAGGTAGCTTCATTTTGAATCTGTCACTGCCCCTTTAATGTAGTTTAGCATTGATACCATTTTCTATGTTTTCAGATGGAGTAGCTCCCTCAAAATTGAAAAATAAGTATGCCATTAATTTCAGTACCTGAGAGTACTGTTTTGAACTACTTGGTTTGCAAGCAGGCTTTGAATGGAAATACTGTGTTACATATTGAGAACTGTTGTCAACCAGTGCGCTTTTTATGTTTTATTGTAGTACAGTATTTGCTTTAACCCATTTAAAGGTCGGTCCAATAAGACAGAAAGGAAAGGTAGCAGAGGTGTAATAAACACTGGTTTAATTTTTACAGCATGGTACATTACAGAACCATAAAATTGTGTGATTAACCAAGTCATTAACACTGTCTTAAAGCAAATAAGCGTTTAGAGCCTGACACACTTAGAGCTGAAAACCTTTCTAACAGTGAATTTAAAAAGTAACCAGTGTTGCTTGGAATAAAGGTTCTGCTGCTGTGCATTATCAGGAGCTCTGTATTAGGACTATCATCCAATTATTGTATTCTAATGCATTCCTTGTTTTACAGCACTCATATCTATACCATTTTGACACTTCCTTGAGAACTGTGCCATGTAGAACCCACGGAGCATTTGTACAGGATCGCCACCGAAAATGAGTTAATTGATTTAACTCCTACCCTCCCCTTTATGAAAGGGTTTCTTTTCACTTTCTGTTTTATCCTGCTTTTATTGATACTGAGTTAGGAGGCATACTAAGAGCCGATCTAAAAGTCATTAGAGTCACTTAAAGTCTCCACTATCCCATTGATCCAAGTACTATGGTAGTTGTTTGTGCTTTTAAATGAAAATTTTCAATTATGCTTTAGGAGTTCACTAACTGTCTAATATGAGACATCTCAGAAGTCCTGGATTTTTTTACACACACTGCTCAGTGCTTTCTGAAAATGGTAATCTTTAAGTTGGAAATTTAGAAAATCTTGACCCTGTTTAGAATGCAGCCTAAAAATAGATAAACAATCTCTCTTTCTAATTGCTAGATACTGGGAGGCCACTCCTGTCAAACTTAACTCATGTCACTTGGCACATTAAGTCTAACATTTGGTATTAGTTTGTATTAGTTCATTGAAATTTGAAAACAATGTTAGAGAACGTTTGGAAGGCAAATTTCCTGTCCCAGTCAGCTGAACAAAAACATGGCTTCTTAATGAATTTAACTTCTTTTCAGTCCAAAATACTTTTTTTTTTTTTTTTTCCTATTATCATCTGCACAATGGTTGAATCATTTTCTTGTTTTATGATACGCTTACAAAGTTACTGCTTTGGAAGACATCTGCCTGATAAAGGTTAGCTTTTAAGGTTAGCTTTTAAGCAATTGAATTACAAAATCACTAGTCCTCATAAAATGACAGAAAGAGAGAATACACAGAAATTAAAAACTCAATATGTTTTAGGGTGGCTGTCATAGCACGGTGTTCTTTTTGGACATGTAAGAGAAATGTAGCCTCTTTGGATATACATCAGAGAGAATATTTGAAGGCAGTGGATATACTCCCAAAACATGTCTAGGATAAGATAAAAAGTATTTCTAAAATTGTGTCAGCTGTTAAGCTGTAAGCTATAAGACCTTTAAGGACCTGGTGTGTTCCAGGCATTGCTTTCGCTATGGGAAAGTAAAGTGCAAGCCCAAGTGAGCAAAGGACTCTCACACACAGTATTAGGCTATCACGCATGAGCGTGGGCTTAAGACGCGGCACGTCTCTGCCAGCAGTTGCCATCTCCAGGGCTGTGTGGGCAGAAGGACCGTGAGTCGTCTGTCTCCGTCCCTTTCGGTGCAGAGCAGACACTTAGCCTGGGGTTCCACCCCTGCAGAAACCGATTCCAAACTGAGCTGTCCCTGTCAATGCTTTCCCGTGGACCCTGGGTAACTAACCGGCACGTCAAGATTCATCCCACCAAAAGCGTGAGACAAGTTGTGGGATTTTTTTTGGCCAAATATGAGTTGTCCACCTGTTCAGCTGTAGGAACAGAAGGACTGATATAAGACTGTACCCTTAGTTAAAATTGCCATTACAGGTGTCCCTGAAGCAGTAAAGCTGTGGAAGCTGACATTGCCACGGTTACCTGAGCAAACAATCTGGGACTGACATCTCTTTGCTCCCGTTGTTTACTAAAGGGGCAGTTCTACAGTATGAGTCTGCTGCTTGAAACGCTTCTGCCTGCGCGTGCTTCCATGTGTGATTATGACCCTCTTAGCTGTGTCAGTTTCACTGACAAGGACATCCTCCAGTAGGATATGTATGTGTAATATTCCAGTGTCTGGAAGATCACAGCAAAGTGGGAGCTTTTAAAACTGGCTCATCTGACAAAGAATATGTATTCCAGAGCTGTGCCCAAAGGTGTAATTTTCACATGACTGGTTCTGGGGCAGCAGGGACAGCCCAAAAGGTCCTTGCTTCTTCCTCCATCTTTTCTCAGAAGTTAACTGCCGGCAGTACCTGAGATAGGTTATATAAAGGTAGCTCTGGAAAATCCCCACAAACAAAATTCTGCCTTCCAGGTTGCATACCCTTAGATACAGTATTGGTAGAATTGAACGCAGGTTGTTCGCAGACATGCTGTAAGACATACCTCTATTTTTATACCCTTGAGTAGAGTCCAGGCAGGGTAATTGATGACTGGATAGTGATTTGACCAAGCTTAAAGACTACCCAGTTAATATTGCTGCATTTAAAATGTCAGCAACAGGTTGTTTGAGGTCCATCTCAATAGGGGTGTTTACATTTGTACAGAGGAGTAACTGCTCCCTTTGGAGGTATATTCTTGTCTTGTTTCCATTCATTTCTATGTGAGAAGAGTAAGCCTCTAGTCAACCACCCAGCATAGAAGTCAGTAAGCAAGGCACAGTTTTGGGATTTTATCCACACAAAATGAACCTTATGAGTTGGTAGTATTTCTACTTTAGTTTTTCTAAGTCATTAGTGAGACAGAGTAAATGGATGCCTTGAAGGCTGGCTAATTTGTTTATAATAGTAAACAGTTCTGGTTTTGAGGGAGAGAAAAGCCATCAAACACTTCTGTGCATGGATGTTCATTTCCAAATATCTCAATAATGATTGAGGTTGTATAATTGATACATTCAGGAAAGGAATGCATAGAAGCTGTTGCCTTTATCCACCAAATAGAGCTTTTGCAGCCTTTCACAACTTCCCATATGTTAATGAAAAACATTTTCTGAGAAATTGGCAGCTTTGTGCTTTGTAGCTGATGCCAGCTTTTTCCATGGACCAGTTCAAGGCAGAGCAAAGGGAAAAATGCCTTGGTTTAGTGCGTGAATTACTCTGACAAGCTTTCACATTGCCCCTCCTCTTATTAATATTCTTTTTGATGTGAGCTTGTAAAACAGAGGATTGGCTGTTAATCTCTGGGATCTCAAGGGCTTTTGGCAGTGGCCCATAATTGATGTGTTCGCATAGCTGTTGTCTGACTACTAATGATTAGACAGCAGTGTTATCTCCTAGCTAAATCACTGTTGCTTATAAATCACACTTGATAAACTGCAGTTACATTTCTTCAAAGGATCTAGATTTGATAGAACTGCCAGAGTCATTTCATGAGTTCATGACAGCTTAGATTAGGTTTATTCTTTATTTCAGTTGAGCAAAATATTTGAATTTCTACCAAGCGTACAAGAAGTTTCTTTTTGTTTGTCTTTGTTACAAGCTCGTGTAGTGGATGGAACAGAAAGGACATGTACAATTTGGGCAGAGCAGAGAATAGAAGGTGGAAGTAACTGCAGCATATAAAACATGAAAAGTGGAATACTTGGACTACTGATTTCTTCTGCTTTATTTGAACAGAAAGGGAGCTTCATTTGCAGCAGGTGTTGATCACACTGTTACACTATAAGAATAGTCTATGAGACAGTGTAAGAAAGGAGCAAGTTGAAGGTTAGATTGATGTCCTGAAACACAAGGTGTTTCAACAATGGTGTCTGGGATTTTCTGGGTGAAACTCGGTCCTTTGCGTGCCTCCAT
Source organism: Podiceps cristatus (assembly GCA_000699545.1). Taxonomy (NCBI): domain Eukaryota; kingdom Metazoa; phylum Chordata; class Aves; order Podicipediformes; family Podicipedidae; genus Podiceps; species Podiceps cristatus. The sequence continues at coordinate 45,600 of JMFS01095263.1, read as the reverse complement.
TCTTCCTCAGCAAGACAGTAATGATAAGCCCTTACCGAAACTCTGCGAATGTAAGCTTTTGTCTGTGTTTGAGTGCTTAGAGAGCATGCTAATGAGGATTTTAAGGTACTATGGCAAAATCAATCAGGAAAAATGTCTTTGAGGTAGGGACATGAGAAGAGAGATCTCAAGGTGACCTGCTTCTGAGCCACAGAAAGAACAAGATTTGGCTGTCTGTTCAGTAGCTGGCAGTCAGATGATTTGGTGCTGATAATGTAGATTCTGTCATGAAAGGGAATTAAAAGAACCCTAAACCCGTGGTTCTGCTCTCTGCAAAACTGAATGGCCTCAGAGCTGAGGCAAGTAAGTAAGTAAATTTACAAAGATCTTCTCTGGTGACTCCAGTTCTTGTATTTGCTTTCATATTGTAAGGCTTAATCCTTCAGTCTCATTGTCAAGGGTTATTGGACACTTTGCATCAGTACCATATTCAGTTTAGAAGGGCGGGGGGGGGTGGTGGTGGTAAAAAGAAAAAAAACCACACCAAACAATTTGAGGGGAATAGGCATTAACAGTTTCTTCCTCACAAAGATTATTTTCCTCTTAAAAATATTCACTGTATATGCATTATTTTCAGCTTTTTTTAGAGCTCTTGAAAAATTATTTGAAATGCTGATTAGTTTTCTCCCTGGTAAAACAAACACTACAGTCCAAATTCTGCCCACAGTTATGGTTCAGTAGAACTACTCTGGATTTACACCAGAGTAACGGTGTACCCCAGTTGAGAGAAAAAATTACTTATAATAAATTGGCTTTCCCTAAGATACTTAATACCTCAAACTGCATTTGAGAATAAAGATTTTATTTTTATTATTAAATGTAGCTATTCAACAGCAAGTAGGTGCAGGGATAGCTAAATAACACTTCAGCTCTTTTTTCTGTAGAACTATCACAGTGAAATGGAAAGCTGAGAGGTCATTTTAGAAGCGTTTCCTATGGTGACTTGCTAAGTAATCATGAATGTGTATGTCACATTCTTAAAAGTAATAATACTGTCTTGTTCTTTAAATAAAATTAGGACACAGTATCATACACTTGGTAGTGTTTTTAGCTAGTTGGTCTAAGAAACATAGAGAAAAAACTGATATGGGATCCTACACCCTATTGAAAAGACGAAGTGGGAAACCTAAGGCAATAATACAGGAATGTATACAACAGAGATCCACCTGTCTTGCCTAAGAAGCCTAAGGGCTAGCTAAATTAAAAATTTTGGGGTCTATAGACACTGATAATTATAGGGCCTTGAAGTCAAATGATGAATTTTCAGAATATGCTAAAAAATGTCATCCATAAGAATTTAGTTAGGCAACTAACTAAGTTTTTTATATACATAGACCGTCAAGGAATGTCAGTTCTATTTCTGAGGACTATAGAGGTTCTTTGTCAAGCTTTTGGAAGAGAAATTAATAGTTCAGTCAATTTTTATCAACAAAAATGTATTGAGTTGAGGAAGCAACAGCCTGAATCATAATGTACATAACTTCACACTCGCAAAGTAGAGTAGCTGGCAAATGGGGAAAAAGGCAACAAAAACCTACTGACAGGCCACTGACATGCAGAAAGTCAAAGGGGTGCAAAGAAGACATTTCTCGTTTGAGTTGTGTTTCCCACTGGATTATCCATGGAGGATTCCTGGAAAAACTTACGAAGGTGTATTGATTGCTATGTCCCTGCACTCCAGAATGGCTGAAAAGGCAGCTCTTCTACCAGACTGCAGTCACATCATTGACTAACTGAAACCACCTTTTCGTAATGGAGAACTTCTGCTGTGGGGTCATAGGGTTGTGGCATGATTTGCTTGGACATTGAGAATGAAAACTTGATATGTAACAGTTAAATGCATTCAGTCATGGTGCAATTAAATTATCCATTATCTCCCTGTGTACAACTAAGAGTGGGAAAATTTTTCTTGGTCAGTTGGTGTCTTGGTATGTCAGAGCAAGCATAGCTTCATTCCTGGGTCAAAGTCTCACACCTGTTAGAAATAAGCATTGGCAACTTGAGGGTACCATTGATTAATAATGCTGTGAGATTTCCATAAGTAAATATCTTGCCTCTTTTTTCATGCTCGGAACACTGGAAGGTTGAGTATAGTAGAAACCTGGGGAAAAAAAAGAGGTGATTGTCATCTTTAAAGTGAAAAACTTCTTTCTTTAAAATGAAAAGCTTCTGAAGGGTCATGGAACTCTATAAAGCAGTATGTAAGCCTTACCAGCAAATGGCTGTGCCTCAGTTTTTACCATATTCAGTTGCATGACACCATCCGATACTGGAGATCATCTTATGCATATTCTGTCTAAACCTAAAAAATTCACAGAAATTCCTTTCTTGACTGTGGAATACAGTATATCTCTCTAGACAGGATAGGTATTTTGAGTAAATTTCAGTGCTTGTTTATTCTGTATTAAAGCTTATCAAAACACTCAGGCTGACAAAAGAAAAGTTTGGAAGTGCAGACTGAAGAGCTGACCAGGAGAAATGAACTTTCTATGGAGAAAGGTTTTCTAGAGACCTATGGATAAAATTATCTCAATGAATATGCTTGTCTTGCGCTGAAAGAGGAGAAATGTCTTCACTAGACATTTGCAGGTGGTGATATGGGCATCCTCCCAGGACTCTGTCAAACATTAGAGTTGACATACAGTTTTTTTCACAGATGCAGCCTTTGGCAGAAGGATATCGCTGGCAGCTGTCAAATGCTAATCTTTCCCACAGTAAAATGGGAGAACGGCTTTGGGATATCCCAAGCATCTGAGCTAGAATAGAGGATATAAGAGAGGACAAGGAAATCTTGACTGTTTAGCACCATTTCTGCATTAGACCCTACTCAATGCTTTGAGTTTTCATCATGAACTTCATTGTATATTAATGCTATCCTAAGAAGATATTAACATTTTCGTGTCTCTGGAGGTATTGTAGATACAGTCACATAATGTCTGAGAAGGTCTGCATGGAGAAAAAATATGTAACTCTCAGAAGATGGTGAGTTTGCAGAACTGTGTGCTGGTTCAGCAGTTGATAGGAGTGGCATAGAAGACCTTGAATACAAAGGGGAATTTTTTTCTTGCTTCTTGTAGTAAAAGATTAGTAGCAGAGTAAGAGTTTTAAGTGGATGTTTTTTGCTTACTAACAAATATTCAGAATATTGAAATGATTCCAGGTGAGAGTGATTTGCTCTTTTACTGGGGGAAAAAAAGTGTCAGTTTCTGCCAGTGTGTCTTTTTACTTGCCTTTTTTTTTTTTTCCCTCTTTACTCTCCAGCTACTCAGTGAAGGTAGAGAAGTTCATTTTAAGAGTTGGAAATACTCAGAATCTCTAAGTAGATGCTGTTTGTGTTAGTACAACACAATTATGTGTCAGGTTTCTCGTCTATACTACAGTATTTGTAAAGCATAAGCATATTTTCATTACTATTCTCAAACTTTTTTTTTAAGTCTAAAATTCAGATGAAATTTAGACAATTTGAATCTTCGTCATCCTTCTGTTATATTCAAGCTCTTGTGATACTCAGCTAAGTTGACCAAAATAAGTAACTTGCTTAGTACCTCTGACTTGCCTGTATTTTTGAATGTAAGGCTTGTAATAGATATGTCTGTCCCGTGACCAAAATTCTTTTCTACATCCACGTTTTGTAGTATTTCCTTCCTATTTCCTAAGCATGTCCTTCATGGCATTGACCTTTTCTTCCAACAATTTGATGTAGAATGTTCGTTTGCCAAAAATCTCTTTATTAGATAATAAGCATGGGTTGTAATAAATAAAATATGTTTAGGTAGTGACCAGTATTTCAAAGGTGTTATAGAATCACAGACTCATAGAATGTTTTGGGTTGGAAGGGACCCCCAGAGCCCATCTAGTCCAACCCCCTGCAGTGAGCAGGGACACCATTACCCAGACCAGGTTGCTCACAGCCCCGTCCAACCTGGGCTTGAATGTTTCCAGGGATGGGGCCTCCACCACCTCTCTGGGCAACCCATTCCAGTGCTTTACCACCCTCATTGTAAAGAATTTTCTCCTTACATCTAATCTAAACCTACCCTGTTTCAGCTTAAAACCATTACCTCTTGTCCTGTCACCATTGTCCCTACTGAACAGATTCTCCCCCTCTTTCCTATAGGCCCCCTTTATGTACTGGAAGGCCGCAATCAGGTCTCCCCGCAGCCTTCTCTTCTCCAGGCTGAACAAGCCCAACTCTCTCAGCCTGTCCTCACAGCAGAGCTGCTCCAGCCCTCGGATCATTCTTGTAGCCTCCTCTGGACCCGCTCCAACAGCTCCATGTCCTTCTTGTGCTGAGGCCCCAGCGCAGGAGGCAGCACTGCAGGTGGGGTCTCACCAGAGCGGAGCAGAGGGGCAGAATCCCCTCCCTCGACCTGCTGGCCACGCTGCTCTTGATGCAGCCCAGGGTACGGTTGGCCTTCTGGGCTGCCAGCGCACATTGCCGGCTCATGTCCAGCTTTTCGTCCATCGTTACCCTAGGTCATTATTAAGACCTTCTCATCTCAAAATTAATACTGATTTATTTAAGAAAATAGCATGAGTTCTGTTTAGTATGGTGTCAAAACACTTCTGATCAGCCTCTTAGGTAAATTTAGATGCAAGAAATACTGAATTCAGATTAAACTGAGATTTTTCAGATGAAATGGGGATTCTTTATGGGGTAATTTCTGTTATGTGGTAAAATATGAAGAAATAACTTTACTTTTTAGATGTGTAAATTCTTTGTGGGGGCAAGATTTGTAGCAAGAAGAGGTTTAAAGATCAATGAGATGTGTAGAAATGCACACACACTCCTGAGCACACAAATATTTTTTCCATATTCTCCCACATTTATTTTCTTCCAAAGTAGTTTCATTGATTTCATTAGAATTACTTCTGATTTATGATGCTGTGAATGAGGTCTTCTGGGGTCACCGTTGCTTTAGTAAATGAAGGTAGAGGCAAGCATACTTTATATAAAAACAAGGTAATCTCACTTTCACCTTAAAATCTAGAGAAAGCAAAACTTCCACATATTCCTTTATTTCCTGTTTTTCATTTCAGACATTGTGATTCTGTGAAGTATTAATTCGTAGCTCTAAAGAAATTGTCAATGTCGTTTTCAAGGTTTCTTATTCCTTTCAGTCTTTATGTTGGTGATTTTTTTAAGGAAGGATTTAGTTTTGCAAACGGTCACTCTTTGTTTTTTAGGTATATCCTGTAATAGGATTCAGATCTTCTTTCCACATTCTTTCTACTAGTGCAGATGTTCCCAATGGGAATGCTTACAGTAGATTTTTTTCTCAATTTAAAAAGCAGTGCTTTCTTGGAAGGGCTTATCCTGAGCTTTCAACCCTCTGCTTTGCCTTCCTCCAGGCTGTATATTGGTAGATAGAATAAATCTCTTTTGGTGTGTACATTTCAAAATAACAGGGTGGGTGACACTGCAGTAATGTATGACCCCATTGGGTTTTAAGTTGGTAGACTATGTCATCATTAAGACATATCTTCAAGGATATGCCTTCATTAATGAGATGGAACTACACGTACATTCATAGTTATACGTGGGATAGTATACTTTGATGGGTCACATCATGTGGCCTGGCTGCATGGCGGCAATTTTCTCATTTGCATCTTGTGTTTTATGACAGAAACATTTCACACTTCAAGTACACATCCTCTGAAAGTTTTCAAAGTTGGAATACATACTTCCACTTGATAATATGATCAAAAGTTACCTGTTTAAGTCTCTGTGAAAAGTGATTTTATTTTGACTACTGCTGCAAATCTGCTTCTGTCAGATTAGTACTATGTCAAATAGGGCCATAGGTGTTCCTGATGTCTCACTCTTCTTTCATTCAGGTGAGTTTTCCACAGGAGTACATGAGAGACTGTCCCGTAAAGACTTAAAATTCTCCCATTCCTGCAGGAATGGGAATATGATACAGCTGATTGCAATAGGATGATGTTGGGCACTCTATGATCTGGGAAGTCCCCTCAAATCTGTGTACCTTCTTCTGTGAGCTTGGCGTTACCCACTGGAACCTTTCCTGGTTGTTGTGAAATTGTGTACAAAGGACACAAAATGTTAACTTTTAGACATAATTTTGGAAGGTTACACTGCATCAGGAAGATGAGTTTTGATGAACAGAATTTAATTCCAACATGTAAAGTTCCTGAGTAACTGAAGGAGAGCCCTGTTTATTAGAAGGTCTTGCCTATTTCTAGTTAGGATGATATTTCCTCTCTCTTCCATACCCACCTCCTCATACTGACTGATGTTATGTAGTCACCAAACCTTTTTTTTTTTTTTTTTTGATCATGTTCAGATAGAGGAGTGCTCCATGGAGCACTGACTACATTGCTTGGCAGGCATTCTTCATTTTCTGTGAGCTTTCTACTACTGAGAGCCATAGCTCTCTGATACAATCAAACACTTGGCAGTGGAAAGCTGCCACGAATAACACTCCAGCTTTGTAGCCTTTGTCACTAATCAGCTCTCAAAAGCTCTTGGAATTAGGTGAATGAAGAAAATATTGCTTGAATATTTCTGTCTTTTTTTGGAGCCTTTTGATTATGTGTCTAAAGAGAGCATCTATGTAAATAACCTTCCTTAGATTTAGATTTTCATTCTTGTATTGGAATCTCTCATGTGATAAACAGCAAGGCTACTGCTCAGTATGCGCCAACACCTGGGAATAATCATGCAAAAATAACAGTGAGAAACTGCAGAGCATCTGTTCTTGACATTAACTTTCCTCAGTTTGACAGACTGCCACCACCAGATGTTAGTCTTATGTGCCTTTTTTCCACTGGAGATGGCGGCCTTCCTGCCTCTCTCTTTGCCTCTAATAGCTTACATCAGTGCCCTTTGGAGGATTCATGAAAACAATTGTGTTGCCACAATGATCGCTAAGAACCACCGCTTTGCTGTGCTGACGTTACAAATATCAAACAAGATGGGATAATTTTAAAACACAGAAAGCTGGAACAATATTTAAGCTCAGCATATTTTTTTCTTATGAGTAAGGTCATATTTGTGCAACGAACATGAACCTCAGGGACAGTAAATGTCTACTTAATTCTCAACCAAAGGCTTAGTCTTTTAGCTCACAAAGCAACAGCCCCCTTTACTGCAATAGCCGCTCTTTGGCCTTGTCCTGTGTGAGTGTTTCTAGTGGAAAACATGAACATTTATTAGCAGGTTTAAATAAATGAGAACTGAGTACAAATATTTGTAACATGGAATTGAGTAGGGTACACTGTCAGATCTGTGCTTTCTTTAGCTTACCCTCACTGTTTATAGTACTTGGAAAATGGAAGACACATCTGCCAATTTAGTCTACATTCATTTAAAACATTGGCTGGTTTAATATGATAATAGCAAACATTTTGTTTATTCTCTGGCTTTGTGATGAGTATATTTTATGGAAGAATGAAGTTGCATGTGTAGTAGGAGGTTTTGCAGTTTTATAAAACACCATGTAAACCATCAAACAGGTCATTCATCAGCATTTCTCGGTTTTATAAAGGGATGTGGCTTAGATTTTCTTAAGCACTGGGCTCCATTTACCTGCCAGTTACTGATCCTGCTTCTCTTCTGGCTTGAAGCAGGATACGTTAAGAACTCCTAAATTATGCCTGGGGTACATATTGCCCCCGTTTCATTGACAGAGCCACATTACGCAGCCAGCGCCAGGGAGCCGGGCTCTGTGCCATCCAACTGTTTGCCTCCACTTGGCATCAGACAGCCAGAATCTGTACAGCAGGGAATCTGTGTACTGGGCAAACACGGTTATGGCTTTATGTTATGCTTACTCTTAGATATTGCAAGTAACAGCTGCTGTTGGGGGTCAGTTGATACTGGACTTGCCTGTGTGCATTCAAGTCTGCTCTGCAAAGCATTCTTGCCTGTGCTTTAACTGCAATTACAATGGCACAAGGAGAAGAATAAAGATATCATTGCTTGACTGCATTGTTTTTATGTTACAGGAACTCTGCTTTACTCAGTAGATTTTTGCTGGTATTACCAGGTTTTTACTCTTAGTGGATGCTTTTAGTATTCATGTTTTTCTTTGATTTTTTTTTTTTTTTACTTTATCTCTAACACGGGGATTATTTTAGGCCCAAATAAAAAGACCCTCCCCCAGCAAAATGAGGAAAAGTTTGGAGAAAAATGTGGTTATAGGTCTCTCCTCTCTCCTCCCTATTTCTAGTGTAATTCACATTAGAATCCAGGCTGGTCATACAAAGATCATACAAAACATTTTTGTTAAATATTTAGCACACTTAAGGCTTGTGTGCACAATTGAAAGTATTGTTCATCAGTTTGTATGTATGAATGATGCTCAAGGCAAAAGAATGGTTCCAAAGGACAATTGTTACAATTTTTAAAAAGTCCCTCTTAATTTTAGAGTTCCATTTTATTTTCTCATTATGAAAAGTGGCCATGTGATGAAGTGAGCTGATCTGTGATATGAAGGATATATAATACAAGGATAATACTCTCTATCCTTTCTTCTCTTTGTATCCCCATTTGCCAACTTGGCTTTAAAAGAAAGCAAAATTAACTTTGATCTACATTAAGATTCATTTGAATGAAACCTAGATGACAATGTACAGTGAGTCATGATGTCTTTTCTGTTGAGTCTTCTTACAGGGTCCAAAATTGAAACCAGCATAGACTTAAGGATGTGTGTTCATTTATTTGAAAGCAGCTGGAAAGCAGCCTTTTTTTTTTTTAAAAAAAAAAAAAAATCGTTGGATTGAAGAATGATTTCTTGGTGTGATATCTGTGATCCAGTGGGCCAAATAAACATGAATTTTAGGTGGTTTAGGTATTTGAGTGGGCACACTCATATCCTCATTTATCTATCTTTTATGTGACAAAGGACCTTATGGCCAGAGTAAAATACTGAGAACCCTCAGGCCCAAACTGTATACAGAAAGTCTTCTACTGGGTATATTGGAAGTCATGCAGGAAAGATAGCTTATTCAGTTCACATCTAGACATTGTCTCTGTGTGAATTGTCTGTGTACAGACTGATTGTCTGACGAGTTGTAAGCTTCCAAATATGCATTTTGGAAACCCTGAGAAATTAGGTAGTTTGGATAGATTCTTGTAAAAGTCCTCATCTGTTATTTCAAGTAGAAAGATGTAAATGTTATCTGTAAGCTGTTAGGTGGGTGATCCTAATGCATTTTAAATGATTGGATGACAAGAGATTATATTTGATGCCATATGGATATTAGAATTGTTCCAAGAGCTGATTTCTCTATGATGTACATGAAAAAATGGCACTTATATGTCTTTGTACTGTCTTTATAAATGTTTTTCTTTAAATAGAAAATGAAGTTCCCAGTTTGCCAAATTAATTTCCATCCACAAATCAGTCTCTGTCAGCACCAAGAAAAAAGTGGCCTTAATCCTTGTTTTTAAAGTTTATTATTATTTCATACTAGCAGTCTATGACAGTAGGGAATAATAGTCTTGTAGAAACTTAGCAATTTGCGTTGTTTAGCATGATAGGTATTTTTGTACTCTGTTTTTCATGTGCAGCATTTGGGCTGATGTCAAAAAAAATTAAACTCATAAGACTGAAGTTACCTGTGATACACCAATTCCCTGCATACATAAATGTGGTCTCAGCAAACTGGGCTTTCTTTCTCTCTCTCTCTCTCTTTTTTTTTTTTAATTTTTTTTTTTTTTTTTTTTTTTTTTAAATCTCACAGCACCATTATAGTAAGTTTGTCTGTTGTTTTCAGGTTGATCCCCTGTTTACAGTGCCTGCACCTCCACCTCCGATTTCCAGCAGTATCACACCTCAGATTCTGCCTTCCTACTTTTCCCCATCTTCATCCAATATTGCAGCACCAGTCGAGCAGCTTTTGGTACGGACTCGTTCAGTGGGTGTAAATACTTGCGAGGTTGGAGTAGTAACAGAACCCGAATGCCTTGGACCCTGTGAGCCTGGGACCAGCGTGAACTTGGAAGGAATTGTGTGGCATGAAACTGAAGAAGGTAAACCGTTTTTTCCATTAGGTTTGTCTGAGATATGTTAACAAGGAGGAGACTTGCTGTATCTGCCTGGGTGCTAACTAAGGGCTTGCTAGTCTGCTGGGACTCCTTTATTTACAATGGCAGTCACAGCTTTATAGCTCAGCTAGTCTTTTTATTTTAAAAACAAATGGCAGGGGTTTTATTATTTAAGCAACTGTATTTTCCAAATAACCTACCATGTAACCCCAGTTAACAATAGAATTGTTTCCTATTGCCATGTTGAGAAAAGCATATGAAGGAACAGCTAACAGAGTAGCATAAATGTGCTATTTAAATGTACATCATGAGGGGAGTATATGTGGTGGGAGTGGATATATGAATTGTTTAGGTGAAAACTTTGAAAGCTGAATATTTTGGAATTCAGACACTATGATCAAAAATGCCACTATTACATAACAATAGAAGCCCCAGAGACCCTGCAGAAATTCAATTTGATGTGATTATTGTCTGCATTTTGGTAATTTGAAACATGTTTTAAGAGGAAAGCATTCTTGCTCAAAGAGAAGTGTTCCATCTGGTGAAGAAGTGCTATCTAAACCAGAGTGATTTCTTTAATATCCTTTGAAGGCATTTGGCCAAGTAGGAGTGCTGGAGAGCTTCGGGGAATACTAAATGTTGATTTGCTATGATATAGAACAAAGCAAGTAGGAAGAGGATTAGTCTGTGATATGCAGATTTTTCCATTTTAGTTTTGAAAAGCTCATTATTAAAATACCAGCTTTCTCCTGTTAATGCTAAAAATACTGCATGTGTACACTAAACTTCTGCAATTTTTTATTTAATAATAGTGGATTTCTCCAGTTATAGCTGCTTGAGAGTCCTCCTATGATTGTTCTTATGTTTGTTTTGAGGATTATTTAATTTTCAGTGATCTACCTCCCTCAACAGTGAAAATGAGATTATTTACAAAAGGATGTAATGAAAGAATATGGCAGTGCATTGCTTCATGATAAATCCTGGCATCCTTCAGACATACGTGCAACGCCATTTGGTCCTTTGCAGTGATATATAAGACCTCGCCAAAGTGCTCTACACTGTCCTCTTAAAAATCAATAGAGAGAGTCAGATTTACTTGCTTTTATATGCTTTCATCCATCCATCTTTCTCTCTATGTATGTCTACAGCAGATTCATAAGGTAGATTGATCATTTTAGATTGTTTTTAAAGCACAGTATAAATTCTGTTTTAAAATATCCCCACAGAGATGACTGCCCTTAGCAGCTCGGATCTTCCTTGACTGGCCTGTATTAACCAGAGTTGGAATGTGTGGGCGTTAACTCTGTTGACATGAAAGAGCAGTAGCTGTTAATAGTGTTATTCTTGCTGAATAAACTAAACTTCTGACCCCCACTGAATTTAAGAAGCCTGCCTTGTTAAAGGTTTGGCAACAGAAATGAAGTATTAAAAAAAGTGCATTCTGGTCAGGATGACATTCCATTTACCAGTTTCTCAGCACTCTCCTGGTTTAAAACTCTTGTTATTTAATAGAAATTAACTCCCTTAACCTTTTCCCAATTTGTCTAAAACAATTTTCTGAAACAACTCAGAGTTCAATGGCGGCATGTTTGAGTGGAATGGTTTTGAATGTACCTGTTTTCACAGCTTTACAAATGCTATTTGGCGACACTACGGCTATGACTGACTACAGTAATAGATAAAACGGGATTTTAAAATATTCTAGAAATGTAGCTAGAATGTAGACAAAGAGACCAAAGATAATTGATATGCTTTCATATTGTATGGTTTGTACTGTGCTCTTTGTGTTTTACTGTTTCAGACCCCGATGACTGAAGAAAATAACATAAATTTTACTCTGTTTTGCCCAGTGATCACAATCAACACTGTATTATGAAAAATGAGTTCCTAATGATCACTTTTGCATTTTAATTAAGTTTTGTCGTTTGGGGCACACATATATATATGTATCTGGCTGTTTTCAAATTTTATGACATGTTCATGAAAGCAGCTATATAGCAGCTTGTGTGAAGCCATTTCTGCCAAATTTTAGAAAACAGGGTGCAGATGGGTCTTCTATTTATCTTTAACAGAAGGAAGATTATTAGATCCTCATTTTCTCCAGTTACGATTTTGGCTTTAATTAGGCCAGAACATGACCTTTCCTAAATTGGTGTAAATCTATAATACTCTAATTGAAATCTTTGTAATTGGTGACATCTAAAACCATCTTGATGTTCATAATGACCAACTGAAATATAAATTTATTTTGTGATGCCCGTATGTTTCTTTCATATTCATTCCGTTCACTGCTTTGCAAAACTTAATAAAAACACACATGCAAACTGACATCTATCTAGCTGTCTATATATCTGACAGCTTTTTAACATAAAACAATTCTAAGAAGCTAAGGTATGGAAATTTATTACCTTGGCTTGTGTTTTGAGATATTTGAAATTTTTTGTATCTGATTCAGCCACTCCATAAGATGAGTTGTGAGGCGATTACAATAGGCTCCTAGGATGTCTGCATACTGTGTGGCATATGGGAACTATGAGCCAAATGTGCTGCTGAGCAGCCTTCATATGCTGCAGCAGCTATCTGAGGGAATGCAAATACAGAAAGGATGTGGTGATCGCAGTTATTATAATAAGAATAGTAGAGTGAGTAGAGAAAAATGAAAAATGAAATCAGATAGTTTATGTGGAACTCATTATTAAACATAATACATGCCTTATAGAGGAAAAGGCGTATACTTGAGAATTCATGTTTTGAAGGTTTTCAGTATCTGAAATAACCATTTTTCTTTTAGGAATGTTAAACAAGTTGTCACATTCTGTTGCATTTGTTCTTCAAGGTCAGAAAAAAAGGATGATGTTTGGGTTTATTAGTCAATTTTTCAAGATAATCACTCCAAAAGGGGGAAAAAAACACAGACAAAACTGTGGCAGATCAAAGAGAGCATTGTTACTACAGCTCTTTTCATTTATTCTACACCAATCTATTCAGTTGATTTGATCAGCAGATTTAATAAATCAGACCATTTTTCCCAGAGTCTTTCAATCTTAAGACATGTAGAGAGAAGCTGGCATCTGAAGTCTGTCACATTTTATTACAGGGCTTTGTAACTAACCTAAGTTGGTTACTCATATAATTGACTGAGACTGCTGGTTATCAGGTGGGCATATCTCAGTTGCGCTACTAAATTGTGTAACGTTTACTGTTTACATATGTATGCTGTAAGCCTTTTCATCTGCATAATGACCTTGTTTGGGTATTACTTGATAATGTGTCTAAAGTGGTGCTAATGGCTGTAGAAAAGAATATTGAAGAAACTAGTTGAGGCTACCCTGTAGTAGTGGAACGAGAAATGGCTATGAGCAAGTCAGCCTGAAAGTTGGCAGCTGATGCAGGTATTTGACACCAGAAACTACCATGCAGTACCAGCAAAAGTCCTTCACACAAAGCAGCTTGGTAGTGCTATTGGACTGTATTTTTTGTGTGTGGTTGGTTGGTTTGGGTTTTTTTTTTGGCTCTTCTGATACTCTGGGAAACAGCTGCTAAAAGTCTGTATTTCTATACTGAGAAATAAGGTTTGTCTAGAATCAGGTACTTGCTAAATTGAGTAATTATCTTCTGGGAAAACTGTTCTGAAGAGAGCAGTAATTGTTTCTAACTGCCTGGAGGAAATAAAAATGACCCAGAAAAAAAGGGAAACCACCAACCAACTTTCTAAATTGCTTAGAGCTTGCTTTTTTGTTTTGTTTCTCACACACAGCTGCCCTGGGTCATGTCCTGTTTTTGGTTCTGCATCTAGTAGTAGAGTCTGCCTTTAGATGTGGGAAGCACTAGTTCTGATGATGTCTTGTTTGCTTGAAAAATGCGTAGGAGACAGCCATCCGTCACCTTTTTGCCTTTGTGTGCAGAACAAGTCTACGCCTGGCATTGGAGTTCTTGCATTGCTTCACGGGCATTCTTCCTCTTTGTGCAATTTGTGTACAACTTGCAGTTGTTGTTCAGTAACATATAATGGGGAAATGAGTTGTATTTTTTAAAGTGTCCTCTTGTCAGGATTACCTGGTGATTTTTATAACTTGAGACTAGTTATCAAATATAAGAAATAGGCATCTGCTGGATCTCAGAAATACTACCTCTAGGGTATTCCAAATTGATCCTAGCATCAGTTTTGATACTATTTTGCAGAAATTTTCAGTAGAAAGGAGAACATTTAGATGACAGAGGCATGCTGGTGCTGGTTGTGTTCGAGTTTCCCATCCTGCTACATTTGCAACTAACATGTGTAGATGTTGTTTTGAAAACATACCTGTTACACAGAGCTGACCTGGATTCCTGCCTGCCTTACTATGTGGTGTTAGTTTTGCAAAACCTATTTTAAAAGAACAGTCTCTTTTAAATGTCTTTGGTTATATATGTGTTTGTACATGTGTGTGTAAGGAAGGGTGTGTATATGTTTAAAGAAATAGAAGAATGAGAAGTAGTCTGACTGCCTCTCATTCCCCTTAGCAATTTTTGTGGTTTAACAACCACATTTTCCTACTTTCACAATGCAGTGGGTATGGCTGAGATGGAGTTAATTTTCCCCACAGCAGCCCTCATAGTGCTGTGCTTTGTGCTGGTAGCTAGAAAGGTGCTGGTAACACACCAGTGTTCCGGCTACTGCTGAGCAGAGCTGGCACGGCATCAAGGCTGTCCCTCCAGCATTCCCCCCTCAGCAGTAGGCTGGGGGTGGGCGAGATCCTGGGAGGGGACGCAGCCAGGACAGCTGACCCAAACTGACCAAATGGGCCATTCCATACCATATGACATCTGCCCAGTAGTACAAACTAAGAGAAGGAGGAGGAGGGCATTCGTTATTATGACGTTTGTCTTCCGGAGCAACTGCTACGGAGTGCCTTACTCCTGGGAAGTGGCTAGACAATGCGGGCTCCTGGGAAGTAGAAAATAACTCTTTTATTTTTCTTCACTTCTGGACGCAGCCTTTGCTTTTGCTTTATTAAACTGCCTTTATCTTGACACGTGAGGTTGTCTCCACCTTATTTTCTCTTCTCCCTGTCCTGCTGAGGAGAGGAGTGATAAAGCGGCTTGGTGGGCACGTGGTGTCCAGCCAAGGTCAACCCACCACACACCAACACAAAGGCATGATGAAACTTTGAAACTTGTAGAGTTGAAAGCAGTGTCAAGTATGTAAGTAAACAAATGCAGAAATTAGAGGTGGTTTTAAAAATCTGTTTCATCAAAGGACTTTACAATAATTCATAGAAATTCAGATAAACATGATTATATCATGCTGGTGTCTTGAGCTCAGGCAAGGTTTATAGAGAGAGGTAATATACTTTCTTAAACCAAGTCATACCATTGTAAAAAACCAGGTAAGCTTTTAGACTGTGTGTGTTTATTTTCTGTGTGATATAGGCCATTGACTTGCTAGATACAGGAAGCAGTGGTCTGGTATTGTTAACCACTATACTCAAGTTCAGAATTGAAAGATAGTGGGTGTTTTTATAGGAGAGAAGCATAAAGATACCTGTTGTTCAAATATCAGATTTTGTTATGTCCATGTTACAGAGAAGCAGTTCGTGGAGGAGATGGCTTTTCTGGCTAGCTACATTAACAGAATACCTAAAATCCAGCTATTTTCTGCTGTCATGGGAGTCATCTGCTAACCAGTATGAATGTCAGCCAGTATCAAAATGTCATCTGTTCAGAAAAATCCTATACATGAGTTTATATTCTGAGATGTTGATTTTTTTTTTTTTTAATTTTATTTCTACTGTCTATCTTATCAGACTGACTAAATTAATGGATTTAAGGAAGCCCATGATAGGTAATTTTTTATAGACCTCAACTGTCTCATTATATTATCTGAGGCACTTGGAGTCTGACACCTAGAACCTGTTACTTGCTTGTAGCAAAAGAGAAATGGGCTGTGTCTCACAATGGGAAGCCACAGGCTTGCATAAAAATGTTTGTGGTTTATGGAAGCTCTGCCTGCTTTACAAGAGGAGTCTGGGAGATTGTACTTTGGGATGTACACAGACTATCTGAGGAAAGTTTTAAGAGTTTAATGTTACAAGATTTGGACTGTGAGGGGATTTAGCTGTGGGTACACTCTGAGGGGCCCTTTTGATCATCTCAACAGTTTGCTGACCTTCTCAGTGCATGTGCTTGTTTAGGGACACAAATTCTGACATTGTCCTGTAACTGGTTTCTGCAGTGTTTCTTGCGCATTTATTTGAAACATACGGTGCCGGCCAGTGTTAGAGGGAAGGAGTGAGCTAGATGGACTTGCATAGTCAAAGGCAGTATGGCAGGAGTTTAATTCTGATATATTTTATTGCTATGACACAAAATGTTTATGCTGAAA
This sequence comes from Podiceps cristatus, assembly GCA_000699545.1. Classification (NCBI taxonomy): domain Eukaryota; kingdom Metazoa; phylum Chordata; class Aves; order Podicipediformes; family Podicipedidae; genus Podiceps; species Podiceps cristatus. Next base: position 29,185 of record JMFS01095263.1, on the reverse strand, counting down.
GAACCAAAAAGGGAACTGTTTCTGATTGAACCAAGTAATTGTCACACTCAACTTTCAATTTCCCAATTAGACAACTACTTGTAGTCTGTTTGATACTGTTTTCATCTAAAATAAATGAAGCAAGTCATAATTTTAGAGCCAAACCCCCATGTATCCACAGAAGCCCCTTGAAGTGGTGTTAAACTGCTGGGACTGGCTCTCATGAACCAGGTGTACATGGTTGAGTTGATGTGGCTTTAATGAGTTGCCATGAATCAGCCAGGCTGCAATAACCAAACCTTTGCAGGCTTTTGTTCACAGCAAACAGTAGATAAATCATGTCACTATAAACCTTCTCAGTGAAGGAGAAATGCAAAATAGGTTATGGATGTTCCCTGCTGGCAGAGCTGTCAGATGGGAGGTATTTTGACCTCATCGAATTTAATTCTGATTCTTTTACAAAGCATTCCTTTTTCCAGAAATGTTCAATTAGTCATTCATTAACAGCAATTTAAGTTTAAGACTGTTTGTCTACATGATGGAAAGCATCACAGATTAGTGAAGATCTGTAACAGAAAAAAGAAAGAAAAAAATGAGGTGTAAAAAGAACCACTAGTTTTCAAGCTTTCTTAAGTCTAGCTAGTTCACCACCCCTTACATTTTTTCCCAACACTTCAGAAGATTTTTGAAGACAGCAGACCACCATTGGAAGAAAAGCACTTAAGAAATTTGTGTAAAGATGCTGTTAAATGTTAAATTTGATATTTAAATGTCAGCATTCTGCCTTGAACATATACACACCACTGGGTCTAACTAGTGCTAGTCCTACAACCTTGTTTAGAGAGGCTGTACATCTCTATTGCATGGAGGGACGCATGATTTGTTTACTACCTAGTGCTTGTCGTGTTGCTTCACTCTTATGGATACAGATGTAATGCTAAGCAGACCATGGCCACAGTACAGTTGCAATAACTGAGTAAAAATATCTAAAGTATGTTATTTACCCAGCATAGTAATGGCCAGCTTATCTAAAGGAACCTGGCAAATGCCACATTTTACAGCTCAGTGAGAAGACCGGGTGCAACTAACTCTCTTGGTATAACCCAAGGCAGAGAATGAAAAAACAAATTCCAGACAGTGCTTACATAAAAAGCTGTATCTTGCCAGACTGCCACAGAGGAAGACTCCCTGCGCTGCTTGTACATACAGAGAAAATTATCCCTTTTACAAACAAGCATATGGGGGCAGGGAGGGTGCATAGGAAAAGGAAGGAGGATAATTGAGATTGGAAACATTTGCTTGGAGCTATGTGAATGTGAAACTGAGCCTGCTCAAGCAGTGAGGTTATGAACACTGAAGGAGTTGCTTTAAGAAAAGCAACAGTTTTGAGCGTTTACTGCTCAAAAGCAAACTCAATAGCAGCAGATTGCTTAGAAGTAAGACCATTCCATTACAAAACACTTGCAACATGTGGTGTTTGGATTTGTAGATAGCAGGGGGGAGAGATGACTGCTAATGAAGAAAGTGTGTATGCGTGAACGTGTTTTCTTACTAAATAAATACCACAGGAGTAAGAAATGAAAGCACAAATGAAATGATATCTTTAACTGGTGTGGTTCAGGGATTAAACCACTTATTTAAAGATGTTCTCACAGTCACTCTCATTTTGTACGTAGTTTAACTAGGATAAGCTGTGGGCTTCCCGTTTTGTTATACTACCAAGTATTGCTGGTCTTCTGCAGTGGTGAATGAGAGGTTCTCTCGGTTGCTGGACTGTTACGTTTTCACTAATACAGATCAATATGATTTTTTTTTTTTCTTTTTTTTTTTTCCCAGGCTACATAGCAAAAAGCTGCTTTTGGCATTGGGACTAACTTGCCTGTGTAAGATCAGTGGCTGGCCTAACATCCAGCTTTTCATTTTTTAGAATCAGTGGAAACTTACTTTTTGTCACCCCGAGGGCATATTCATAATTCTTTCCAGTTATTACTGATGTGGTAGTAACTAGCCACTAGTCTGGAACTCTTGGTGACAAGAGGCAATCCAAAAAGGAGACGGAAAACCTCAATTTAAAAATTTTGAACAGTGAGGAGTTCTTTGGCCTTCAGGGTTACTAAAAGATTACAGCTTATATTTTTGTTCTAAAAGAGTGAGACAGGAAAGGTAGAGGTTGAGGGTGAAGACAAAGAATATCAAAAAAGAAAAGCTCAAGGGAAATAGCTTTCTTAATTTAGACTGAAAAACTGAGTCTAGATTTATTAAAGGTAGTGTTGCAATTGAGGTTCATTAATTTTATATCTCCAAATGCCATGAGATTTGGGGGGGGGAGGGGGGGAAACAAACACACAACAAAATATCTGGGATAAAAAACCCTAAAAGGCCAGTATTAGAGCACTTTGCTTTGTTTGTTTGTTTTGTTTTTAAAAGAATTAAGGAATACCAACTAAAGCAGAAACACTTATATGTCCATCAAAATTAACACTGCTTTGTATTTACTAACTACAAATTCAAATTTCAAAGAATTTTTAAGTGGCTATAGCTACAGAAACAAAACACCATAGAATTAATTTTTAAGGGCAGAATTTACCCCCCTTGTTAAAGATTTAATGAGAATAAAAGAATATTTAAGAAAAGCCTTCTTTTCCCCTATTCTTTTGGTTTTGTTTGTTTTAATAGATGTTAGTTACTTGTTAAGCTTAGTTGGGAAGTTTACTAGGACGTTGCTTGGAGGTATTTTAGAGTATTTAAGTGACTTTGTTTTGTCTGAGTTCTGTTGTTTCTATATGAGCGTTAACAGGCAGATCAGGCCATTTGCTGTGTTTTTGCTAGTGACTTAGCCGATAGTATAAAGATCTCCATTAATAAAATGGAATGGAAGTTAGCTGTCAGTAAAGGGCAATTCTGTAGCTGGTCTCTAACACTGAGACAAGTCTTGTGGAGAATCAGTTTCAAGCGGGGGCAGTTCCAGATCAATTAATCTAGAGGTGTGGGGTGTTTTTTTGTGGTTTTTTTTTTTTTTTTCCTAGTCACTTAAAACTCCTGCATTTAAGTAGGTTGAAACAAGTAATTACGTTTTACTGCCTGTTTACTTTCCCCTACAGTGACTGAACCTGTACTTCTTAACCTTGCATTCATATAGAGCTGGCTTTTGTGGATCTTTTAAAGCCCGAGGCCATGTGCCCCCTACTAGAGAGTTGGGAGATTTTAGAAACACAGAAGAGTCTCAGGTTTCACTAAAGGAGCTGTTTCCCTCGGGGAAGAGACAAGCTGATGTCAGCTTTTAGCAGAGTGTGACTTCTAACGTGTGTTATGGATTTAAAAAAAACAAAACAAAACAAAACAAAACAAAACCACAAACAAAAAAACCAGCTTTTTAGGTTATTCTCCACAGTTTTATTAAAGTCCTGAAGGTTATGACTGTAGGTTCTGTGGTTTCTAAGAAAGCTTTGCAATCAATTAATACTACCTGAGAAATTTTGTTCAAACCACTACTGGTGAAGCCAGTACAAGTTTGTCTGCCTCCAAGCCAGTTTCATCCAGAAGAACCACTGGCTACTGGTAGACTTCATTTAGCTTCGGAGTTAGAAGTATCACTGGTTACAAGCCTGAACGATTTAAAAAAAAAAAAAAAAAAAGTTCCTGGGTTGCAACAAATCCCAGCCAGAGACCTGTACTTAGAGGTTATATGACCTGAACTAAGGCCAGTGGAAGCTGCTAATGTTTGTTACTTAATGGAAATCAGATAATTTTTGTTGAATTCTGAAAGAAAGGATGACATTTCAACTGACTGCACATTCTTGAAAAAACCTTTCATTTTTCTGTTGTTGTATTGATAGGGTGAAATCCCTGACAATCCTCGACTAAGACCTGCCATATGTAAAAGCTATACTTCAGGTTTTTTAACTTCACTTGTATCCTTGTTTTCTTGTGTTTCCTTCCCCTGCAAGGGTAGTTTCAGTTACTTGCTGAGCAGAGTTGATGATAGGCAAGAAATCCTGACAGGATTAAAAAGACCTTGAGTAAGCTCGTTAGGCTTCCTGAGTAAACCACTGGTAACAGGAACTCAGGAAGTCTGTGCCAAGGTAAGTACCAAAGAACTAGTTTAAATTGACCCCCTTGTAACATTCTGAGGCTGAAGGACTGATGAGCTAATTCAATGACTACGTATGGACATAGGAAACCCAAAGTTCAACTAGCTGACAATGTAAGGAAGACTGTGGATGACCGCCTGAGGATGAAAGACCCTAACCCTAATTTTACAGCACATGCTTGGACTATGTAAATGAATTCCGGGAACTCATCACCATAAGGCTGCCCTTTCCAGGAAATCTGAAGAATATGCATGATTTTTCTGTGTATGAGCTGATGTGCAGTGCTGACCCGGCAGAGCACTTGTGGAGGAGTGATCCCCAGTGCTGCCCAGTGCTCTATTAAAGAATGCCTGCTTAATAGCAAACCAGTTGTTACTGAGTCTTTATACTCGGAACCATGCCTTGCCACACCTAGCCTCGTCTTTGAGGATGTGTTGGAAAGCAAGGGGGTTTGGATTTCCAAACTTTTGTTTCAGTATAAAGGAAAGAAAAAGTTTTCCATGCTAGTCTTACAGAAGTTGAGAGTTCAATATCTTCAAGCATGACAGACCTGCGTGACTTTTAAGTGGCAGCATGGTTCAGTTCTTTCACGGTAGCCAATTTCTCAGCTTTTTTGACTTCACTGGGTTTTTGCAAACCCCACCTAGACCCCATTTCTTCCAGAGAGAAGAGCTACTTAAGACAGAGTGCAAGATCTTGGTTTTGAAACATAGTGACATAGCAGTAGTTTGTTTCTCATTAAACTGGCTCCTCAGGGTATGCTAGAAACAGATTTAGCTGGGAAAGTGTTCAAGGATAGTTGTGATGGGGAGAGAAAAGATGGCAGCGAAGTTGTCCTGACAATGCTAATGGAAGGCGGAGAGATCACCGCAGTGCCTCCAACTTGCACCGATCCCGCATCTGAGAGCGGAGGCATGCATTGACCCACACTCACTGCCTCCCAGTTTGGCTCTTTTGGAAACTTCCCACAACAAACCTTCACATCTTATTTGAGAGTTGCCTCCTAGTTGGTTTGGGGGTGGGGGTGGGGTGGTGTCCCCCAAAAGCCATGCAGACTGGTTTCTTTGAATCTTCCTTTCTCCACTTGAAGTTGTGACGGCCTCAGCCACTGTGCTGTTACACTGAGGTAGAGCTTCTTGCGGGCCAGGGAAACTGCAGATGCCAGCGGACTTGAAACAGGTTTTGAATGACTATACCTCCCCTGCAAACACCTTCCTGTTGACAGTGGGAATGAAGTTGTGTAGCATTTTAGTCATTTATTTCATGATATGCAGGTTGGAGGTTTTTGCACAAGAACTGGCAGGCGGTTTCTCCCTCAGGTAAAGATTAAAGGTGACACAGAGTTTTGGATTTAGCAACTGAAGGTGAATTTTTATGAAACATGAACCAGAAGGCCAATGCCATTTTTTCTTATCTTGATTCTGCCCACACAAGTGGTGCATGAAATTAGTAAAAATAAGGGGAGAGAGGGACGCTTGAGGGGCGGGAGTAAATCTGTGCTTGGTTTTGCTTCAAGGGGTGGGTGTTGATTGGGTTACTAATGGTTCTGTTGGTCTAGACAAGCAAGTGACAGGAAATAACTTAAAGAAAATGTTTTTGTATCCCCAAAGCGTTATCTTCAAGGAGCACAGTCAGTAATGCTGTTGTGAAAAGAAACCTCCGTTTGGACAGACAGTTTGATGGAGGCAAAGCTGCTAATTTGTTTTCAGCTTCAAGGAGATTTAGAGTCTTTGCATCCTTGGCAGTAACACACAATGTAATTGTTTCCCTTCTCCTTAATCTTCAGTCTAGCTGCATTGGCTTAGTGTAGCTAGGAAAGGCTGGAATGTTGACTGAATTGCCACACCGGATAGCTTCTTCTAACAGGGGATAAGTTGCTTCAGGACGCTTCTGACTTTCTAGTATGTGAGGAGAACACTCGCTGTTCTTTTCATGATTACATCTAGTCACAGAAACCCCTTTGCGCAGAAAGGAAAATAAATTGTCGTCTATGAAAAAGAGGTGACAGAATTAATGTTCTTACACTGGCAATGTTCCTCAGTTATTAGGGTCTCTCTGTAAATAACAGCTTTGCTTTCATCTATTTTCTGCCTCTTTCTTCCACAAAAGTAATTCTGTAACCCTGCAATTTTTAAATACTTAAAAAAAATCTAACTGTGCACCAGGAGATTTGTTTGCATTCCTATTATTCAGTTTGGCAATGTTTGTGGGCAGCAGCTGCTTGCGCTTTTGGAATATGTGCCATTAACATACCACTGGTATAAACCTAGCTCAATTCACCAAAAATGCAATCTTCAGAGAAGGGATATAGCATATCATTGAGCAATTAAATTATTTAGTCAATCCAGTGGTTAAGCTTGGGTCAGCTTTGAAGGGTAAATTTCATTGCTGGGATACATTCTTGGCTCTGAATGAATGCATGAATAATCTTTCTTTGAACCTTAAGATGCACAATAGACACAATAACTCTTGAGTTGAACTCTTGAGAGTGGGCTGATTTATGGGCTGCTGTTGAAAGTGTTCCTAGTCAAATTATTTTTTCATCTGTGAAGAAGAAACCGGTATTATATTAATTACTGTATACGATTGCAATGGTAGACAGTCAAAAGCTGTGCAAATCTTTACTATGGGTTTTTAATTTATAGATTAAAAGGAAAAGTAATGATTTTGATGTGGTACACTGCCATAAACTGAGAATCACTTGTCAGGGCTCCAGCAGACAAATAGCTGAAGGTGTTATTGACCACAACTGCTCAGCCATTTGATCTTTATAAGTTACCTCCCATTTAGCAGAGACAACAGCAGGGATTGTGTGTGCTCCCAGTGCCATCAAGTCCACAAACCTGCATAAGCCAGCACTAGTTTCATTTACGTTAATGCTGTGACTACAGGTGACCAAGGATCTGCCAGACGTTTGTTTCTACCCTCTCTGCTCCAAGGGCTGTAGCCTGAAGGAAAGGGCTGAGGCAGATGTACGGGAGGGGGTGGCATCATGCACTACATCAAGATTTGGCCAAGTTTGTCTGCTGGAGGGCTTCGTTTACTAGAAGGATCGAGAGAGGTGTGTTTTGTGATCTGCAATAGCGGCTTGGCACTGCGCCTTTTTAGTGCTGGGGAGGAGGAAACTGTTCTTGTCTCAGTACCCATTTCTGAGCTATTGTGTCTACATCGCAGAGTGCTGGGAGATTTACTGATTGTTGTAAGGCATTCTGCGTTATTAAAATTGTGTCGTGGAAGTTGTTTTTTAGGAAGTTCTTCTGAGAATTAGTTGCAGAAGGAGCAATTTGATTTTATTTTCTTTCAGTTAACAGGCTAAGCAGATGGGAAAGCAGACCTGGAGTAGTTTTGCTGGCTGGCTGCCATGATTCTGTAAATTTTGATTTGTGTGGATATGTAACAGTTTTATTTTTCCCTTTTTGGAAATGTACGCCTGTAAGTCTTTGGGAAATTAATCGTTGGTTTCCTGTGAAATGTGCACTTGTAAAACAAATGTTGTAGCAATGTGCCATGCAGACCCTGTGTTGTGTCAATTAGGAAGTGTGACATCAGCAAACTCCATAGGCTGTCAAAGGCTAAAGCACTTTTCAAAGCATCATTCCTTCAGAGCTCTCCAGAGAAAGGATTAAAAATGACAGAAATTTGAACTGCAGTTCAGTACAGTTTTAATGTTTGCCTTTGCCACTCAAAAGGCACAGGGTTCGTAATTCTACCCAAATGAGATTTCCAATGCCATTTGACCTTATTCTGTTTTGCATTTGAAATTAACAAGGCATTCCAATTTGCAAACTCTGTATTAACAACTAAGTGTGAGTTGATCAAAACTTGGAAATCCTAAATTTAACATTCCACATGGGGAAAGATGAAAAATACAACTCATGTTTCACCCTTGGTATGTTTCCTCTTCACTTCTTGCTGCTCCCTGCACCTCCACACCAGAAGGACCTGCACGAAAAGAGTTACTTAAGCATTTATTAACTGTGGTATTGATGATGACATTGCCACTAATTACACACCAAGAGAGCTACATTTAACAGTAAAAAATGCTAGGGATTTAAGCACATGACTGACAGCCTGGGTCATAGTTCTTTTTTTGTAGCTTTTTCCCTGGAAATTTAAAGAACTCAGATTCTCACTGTTCAGTGTCTGAATCTTTGAGATCAAAAGGCCTTTTCTTCAAAGAGTTTCATGTTGTTATTTAAATGGTAATTGGCTGTATCCTCAGTTTGACTGTGAGCATTTTAACTTTAGTAGGTTTGGGATTTTCATTATTTTCAGTTCTGTGCTTCTAATGGAAGAGGTGATTTGGGGAATGACAAAGATTAATTGCAAATTTGGAAGCTAGTTACTAGTGACAAGAGTTGATAACTTTTGGGAAGGCACATACGCTATTTGAGCAACATGTATTCCATAATGAATGATTTTGCTGCTGTAATAATAATAATCTGTCTCTTCTTTACTGGTGACTTTTACATCTGGAGTAGTTCCTCACTGGCAGGTGAATGTTTCTGTATAGTGTGAACTGTGAAGTAGACATAAATTATGGGATTTGTTAAACTATTTGCCTGCAAACTTCTGGTTCAGTACAGTACTCACTGGAGAGAAGGTCATGGCCACAAAACTCTGATCTCCAGGGAGGCAGTGCTTGAAGAGTAGTAATGTTTGGTGAATAACTTTCTACTGTAATCTTCAATACTTTCTGTCACAGAAAAAGCTATGGTCCCATGATGCTTTTAGGAGACAGAACCAACAGTTTGATTTAATTCCTATTTGCTTGTTGTTGAGTTGGACTTCAGTTCCTCTCTTGTAAAGTCTATTACCTTCAGCTGTCAGTATGATAAAGAAACATGAAAAGTGCTATCCTTGTTATCCAGGAAAGGCTATAATCCTTTCACAAACAAATGTATTGCTGAATGATACCAGTATCACCGAAGTAAGTAAACTGGTGTTGAAGAGCATTGAAGAGTGTGATGAGACATGATTGTATTTCCTGTGCTTGGTTACTTGGTTTTCATTCTTCTGGGTGGGGGGAGATATGGAAAACTTGAACGACACCCAGAAGTCCCTCAGGTATAATTACTGCTAAAGTGGTGAGGCTGTATTGAGGATTAAAATGTCTTTGTGCTAAACATTAAACAAGAACCTACAGGCCTGGGTCGGAGAAACAAACAGATGAATGTGACAGTTTTCAAAATGCAACAATTCAATTTATATGTGTAAGGGAAAGGGGCATCTGAGGAGTCTACAGAGGTGTCTATCACTAAGGACTGCATTAAGAACCTCTGATGTTTTCTAATTATGTTAGAGGTATCTTCCCATTCAAGTGTTCACTTTCTACCGGCTTTAGACCACCCAACATCACATCTAACCTGCAGCCTCTTTTTCCTGCAGTCTCTTTCCTCCCCTCCCCCAAACGTACGGTGCATGTGTATTCATGTTTTTGCTTTCTGTTCACAGAGGTATCCAGCTGGGAAAATGTAGTGTGTACAATACTCTCTGCCTTCAACTGACATTTCTCATAAATTGCAACAGAAACACTGCTATCAGCAGCTTAATAGCAGGTAGAATACAGCTCTACATATCAAGTCTCAGCAGGACACAGAAACTATGGTTACCAAATTTCCAAAGAGAAAGGGTTGGGAGGAAAAGTTTTTATATAAGAATAACCAGGGAGTGGGGTGGGGGTGGGGATGGGGGGGGTGTGAGAAACATTTAAAATGGATTCATTGAAAGCTGCCTTTTTGAAAAAAAGGCTTATAGGGGCTGACTCAGTGGCTTCAGCATTTGCTTTTTGCAGAATTGTTGTTTTAGAAGACCTCACAAGAGGTTGCTATTATAAACTGTGAAAAAAAAAAACAAAAAAAAAAAACCAACACCAAAAAAAACGCAGTGCAAGAGTCTTTCCTCTTTGGTGCTTAAAAAAATCTACCCTCCACACCCATTCCTTGAAATACTTTTTGAAAAATACATAATACTTAACTGCTGCTGTAGTATAAGGTGTTTATGACAGAAAGTCCAGGTCAGACACGGTGCATTTCTGTAGGAAATACAGGTTTGGTGGAAATAGACTAGTAAATAGCATTATGTTCCTAATCACAGGATTTAATAAGTTCCTGTTTTGCCCCCAGCTCTATTTGAACCCAAATCTTAACTGAAGAAGGTCAGCATAAGTTAGAAAATAACCTCACAGCACAGGTTAGAAAATTTATCACAATACTTAAGTAAATTAATTTATTTAGGATTTTGATTTGGTTTGGTTTTGGGGTGGGTTTTTTTTGGTTGGTTGGTTTGGGGAGGGTATTGAATCAGATGAGATCTTGTTTATCACAGCTTGATCTGTTTTTTGTGACCATGGCAGAAATGACAGGAAATAATGATCTTAAGTTGTGGCAAGAGAGATTCAAGTGAGACATTAGAAAAACATTTCTAACAGCAAGGATAATGAGACTGCGGAGTAGGTTGTCTAGCAGCTTGTGGAGTCTTATGTTAGAGGAAAATCTGTGCAAACATTTTTCAGTATAGATGCTGACACTGCTTCAGAAGTAGGGTGGGTGGACTGGACAACTTCTTGAGGTCCTCTCAGAACTATAGTTCAGTGTTCAGGATAGTTTATAATTGATTTGGTTGATTTTTTATTTCTCACATGGGGATTTCCTGTGAAATTAGGACACACTGTGTCACCTTTATTTTTTTTTTTTTTTAGATTTAAAATTAGTTGAACAGCATTAGTGAAATATTTTTAAATGGCAGTAAAAAGGAAATTGTGCTGCCTAAACCAGGGCTAAATATAAATTATAGCAGATGGCTATTAATCAAGGGCTCATGGGAAACCAATATGGAACAGAGAACAACTCTCTTATGGACAGCCTAGTAATGAAGAGACTAACTGTTGAATCTATACAGCTGAAGGAAAGAGGAGGCGAGTGCGCAGGTACTCTTTGCTGGAAAGTTACCACTGTGCTTGGCTTAAGCTTTAATTTTTCATACCAATACCTTGCTAGTAAATATCTCATAATTTTGAAGGATGCTTCTCTGGTAACCTTTGCTTTTCTGTAATGTAATCTTTTAAAGCTGTCTTATGAGGAATGAGGGAAGGCAGTGTTATAAACATAGTACAGCATATTGAGATCCAAGAATATCGTTGAGTCTGAGTGAGGCACATAAATAACACTAATCTTCCTTCTGTGAGGACAGCTGTTGGTTTCAGTTTGGAGAGTAATACAGATACACTGATCTTCTCCTTCAGTTTTTCAGATTTTTTTCAATGGAATATTTTTCCAGCTGTAAATATGTATCAGCATTTCTGTTTATTTCTTTGAGGGGTATTGGTTGTATGCTGAGTTTTGCTTGGAGAGAGAAAAAAAATAATTTCTTCAAGGTCTCAAAGACACGGACAGGTATATTTTATTTAAGGCATCTATAAGTCAGTTGGCAGCCAGCCATAAAGAGAATTTCACTCTTAGTCTTTCCCCTTTTCTCATTCTTTCCTCATTATTTCCTACCACCTATTGGTAATAGTACTTAGGATTTTCCTAGTTCTGTGCTGTTTTCCCTATGGGTGACTTTCCTGTGACAGAGAAAGAGTAATAGTAAGCTTTACCAACGTTTTCTTTGATTCATCATTCATTTGGGTTCTTTCCGCAGTCCTCCCTTGCACTCCTGAAGTTTTATGAAGTCTAAAGACCTCATATGAATTTGCCAGCTAGTCAACCATATAGTTTTGTCAAAGAACAGTCTTCACCCATTTGATTATCTAACCATGAACCTTTTTGGCAGTGAGCTTGCAAATACATTACATTTCACTCTCTCTAGAATCTCTGAAAGAAAGAGGATGTTTTCTCATGGACAAGAGAAAACCCCATACTTCTCTAGAAGTATTTTATGTAGATAGTGTACTAATCTCCCATTAAGAAGGCCTTGAAGAAGAGATCTGCAGCCAATAACAACCAAACTTTTGATTGTGCCTGCTACATTCTCTAGACAGGACAGGTGAGATAGTAGACTCAGAAAAATAAGTTTAAAGCAGTTTTAGGTAGACATAAATTCATCCTTTATAGTGGCTATCATCATGAATATCTGAAATCCAGAGGAATTTGGAAGGTTCTGTATGCAGTGCCTTTGCTTTCAAAAACAAAGACCAAAAGTGACTCAAATCTTTTTGGAAGCATTCTGCCTTGACTACCGAGGGACTGTTAATTATGTAGGTGGCAAATCCTTTGGGGAGAGGAAATTATCTTTCTACTCTCTGAATATTCCTGATAGTCTCCTGTCAGGTAGAGCCTCCTACCCATGGATGTCTATAGGCTCCTTTTCAGCAATCCCCAAATGTACTAGAATTGGATATATTTAACCCCTAAAAACAGACTATCAGAGACAAAAATATGTTTTAATGTTAATAAAACAGTGGTGGTTGATCTGTGGAATTTAAAAGTACTTGAAATAAACTCAGTGAGTGCCACTTTGCATGAAATAATTTCTGAACTACCTTAAAGGCTAGCTATTGAAAGAATCATCTGCAGTCTTTTGGTTTAAGGATGTTTTACTTGCACTTCCCAGTTTTTCAGGTTTACCAGATTTGCCTTTTGTCATTTGCCATCTGAAATGCTGACTCATGTCTTTGCACCAATCTACAGGTGATTAAAGATAATAAAAAATTTTCAGAAAGAAAACAGAAACTTCTTGAAAGGAATGGTTGTAAAAATCATCACTGTTTAGGAAAAACAAATTGTTTCATGAGTGAGCTTACACCTTCAGGATCCTATCAGTGTAAACAAAATGTTTATATTAATAGCCTTTATGAAATCTTTGGTCGAGTTTGTATTTCTGATGTACCAAATGCAGGTATGGTGTTCTCAGAAATGCTTCTCAGTCAATAAGCAGTTTTATCAAGAGAGGAAAAAAAGAGCCTTTTCATAGGAGAGAAGCAAAAAGTAAAATGAGTTTGCAAAACTTTGGGCAATGGGGAATCTTTGCCCAAGAGGTTTTTCCATAGCGTCCCTTCAGTTTCTGAAACCTTCAAATGAAAGAGTAAAGGTAGCAGCTTTCTACCAGTCTATCAATCCTGTCAGATGGATAGAGACCACAAAAACCTGATGTGGGTTTCCTTCATTGTACCTCTTCTGTATCCTCAAGCCTTCTTCCTTGGAATCTGATTCAGTTCACGAAGCAGCCTTTTTATCTGCCTATCATCAAAAGGATTCCTACTAAAAAGAGGTTGCTTCTGCTTGTGCATAGTTCATTGGACTCTGCAAAGAAAAAGGCGGCTTCTCATAAGTAAGATGCTAACTTGATGGCTGTCAAAAATACGGTGAAGGGAAAAAAAGATTGCCCCTAGAAATGTTTTCCATGGACATTCATTAAAAAACTAGTCTCTTTTTTGAGTGGTCTGGTAGTTATTTTAGGTGGTTTCAGATCTTTGTTAAGAAGAATATATCAGTTCCCATTATTAAATCTGCAGTCCTCAGTATTTTTTTTTGTTTTTTTTTGTTTCAAAAGCAAGGTGTCACCCATCTGTAGAGTTTTCATAGGTCATTTTAATATTTCTTTTTCAAAATGACATTTGCAGAATCTCTTCCACCAGAATAGGAACATTCTTCCAGGAGAAAATATCCCCTTACCAATGGACAAAAGTTCTACTTTTGTTCAGTTCCCAAAAGAGGCAGAAGGACCGCTATCATCATGTGTCCCTTAGCAGTCAGAGCAAATGTGTGGTCTTATCTTGATCTCTAGTACTTTTCTGTCTCTGTCACAGAGGACGTTCCATGGGAAAGAAACAGAGCCTCTGTAGTTAAATAAAATACCCAAAGATCATTGGTAGAACCTCTGAACACAGCGAACCTGTGAGGAAAAGGTGCCACAGCCTCAGCTGCCTTCTGGGTGAGGAGAGAGGCTTCTGCCAAAGCTTTGAGCAAGGCAGCCAACTGTCACTCCTTTCACACCTTCCTGAAGTGTTACAAACAACTTGTTGTGGCATCTGTTGTTACTGCCTTTCCTTGTCTACTGCTCAGAGATGTGGTCCATCAACAAGAACCCATGGGTGGAGACATCCTGAGATCTGATCTTTTCCCCATTGGCACCCTTACTCTGTCAGGGCTGCTTTCTTTTCCCAATGAAATGCCCGAGTCTTGTGTGATTCTACTCCATCCTGCCCTCTAAGCAGCCTTAATCTGCTGTTGAATATTGCACACAAAGTATAAGGGAGAGAAAAACAGACTATTGTTTTTGCAAATTACTTTTGTGATTTCAGATGGTCATCTTCAGATGATCTTGTGTCCTGAAACACAAAGACCTGTCTTTATAAGACAGGTAGGTGATTTAAAAGATGGTAACAACTATACCAGTAGTGTGAAGGACCAAGAGCAAGGGAGCAGTCTTTCCATGCAGTTGTCTCCCAGACTACAGGAGGGTTGATATCCACCCCAGCGAACTTCTCCAGTCTCTAGGGGCATAACAAAAAATGCACTGGCTAAATGGGACTGCATTCACACATTAGGACTGAGGGAGCTAGACTTTATATGGGTTTGATACATCGCGCTGGTCTTTCACAAAAGGGGAAGTCTGCGTGAGGTATCTAAGTTGTTCCACGTAGTATAATGATGGCATCATTTCACTTGCTCCCTTCCTGACAGAAGACATTAGCTGTAGTGGATTAGCCACTGCCTGAGTGGAAGTTGTTCTGACAAAGATGATCATGTAAGGACTGAGCTGTAGTTTTGTATTAGGAGAGAGGTCAGGAAATTAATGCATCAGAGGATTTGAAGAGAAAGAACAAAACACTTCCAGAAACGTTCCTTTTGTGGCCTGTCAGAAGCAGCTTTCTGCATGTGGTCAGAGAGAAACTAAATGACAATAAAACATGCAATGAAGAGTTGTACTTAATCTGAGTAAATATTACGCATAAAGCCTTTATCAGTCTTTTCTGCTCCTGCTGTTGCAGGCATATATTTTCAGACATTTGGTACGTTTCCCCCTCCCTCCCTTTTGCTTGCTTGCAGAAATTTAAATTAGCTGACATTTCCAGTATCATAAATGGAGGATTAAGGTTTATACTAGTATGATCTGGCGACAGTTACCGTAGATCAGACATGCCTTTTCTCTTTTTTTTTTTTTTTTTTTTTTTTTTACCCCCGTCAGTTACACTGTATTTCTAGGCACAATTCACAGTGTAGTGGCGATCAAGTTCACAAACGTTGTCAACACAAAGATGGGAAATTAAAATGTTACTTGACAAACTTTATAAAGAATTTGTGGGTGAGGAGTAGAAATCAGAATTAGGCTCTTGAGGCTTTTGGTCAGTGTACAGTGCCCTCTCCATCCTGACCCTCTGTAACAGAATGAAGAATTTTCCTCATTAATTCATGTGACAAGGAAGTGAAACAAACCACACAGCTTGTACTACAAAGTTTTTATTGCTTCATAAATTTTATTGAGATAGAAATTAACCAGTTTCCTCTGTGTTTTAAACAGAGTCACTTTGTGTTTATTGACACAGGGGAAGCTCATCTGTGTTCAAGAACAGATCTGTTTTCTGTTAGAAAAGGCTGCACTTCAGAGGTATTTTTAATACTATCATGTATTAACTTGACACACCACGCTTAAGAATCTGTGGTTTGGGATTTAATTTAACAACAGTTTTTCTACCTGATTGGTGTTGTGATAAGTGGTGAAGTATCAAGAAAGAGGTATCAAATTATAAGAAAACCACTGTGAGATGCAGCAGACGTGCCAAAGTCAAGAAATGTTTTCATGCATTTCCAAAAACTTTTCAGCACTGCATCCATATTAAGGCTGCTCCCATGTTTACTGAAGCATTTGAATGATGTTTTCCTGCTCATTTAGGGAGGAACATAAGCATGGGTGTGTTACAGTGTGGCAAACATACTCAAGAATGTCTTTCATTTAAGCTGCATTATTCATTAAGAGTTTTAAACTGCCCTAAAACATACGGAACATACACAGCTTTATTTGGGTGCCTCAATGCAGACAGGTCCGTATTTGAAATGGAAGCTTAATGAGCTGTGACTATCTGAAAAATGAAAATGTATAGGCAGAGCCCTTGAAACATCACCCATTTTTTTTTTTCTCTGTTTTTACAATAACGATTGTACAAGATGGGATTTGCATCTCTAAGCAATGAGTTAAATACTTCCAAATCTCCTTGAAATCAATTTCGTGTGATCAGGCATGCAGATTGAAAGCCATGACTTTGAGATTTACGTTCTGTGAATAAAATCTACGTTCCCTGAAAAGCAAAGGCGGCTGTCATTTCATGCTTCCTAACCTTCATTGTCTATTTCCCTTCGGTACACACAAGCCCAGTGCGCCTGCGCACAGTCTAGAGGAACAGCTTTCTGCTCTGTCGATTTTGTTTTATAAAAGCCCTGTTTTCTTTATTGCCTTTATCTATTACATCTGTAAAATTTATTTAAGCAATGACAAATTTCTCTTTTGGGCCTGGAGTCTAAAAGAATAACTACTGTCAGGCTATTGGTAAAAGATTTGTTGGATATGACTGTTCATTAAATTGCAAGGATCTGTGGGTGAGGCTAGCTGTCTGAAGCTGCTCTGAGTAGGTGGGTTATGGGCTGTACTTAGTGAATATACATCATCAGAGAGACAAATGTGCTTCAGCAGCCTCTTGTTTTGTTCAACTAAAATGGGTGTTGATTTTGGAAAGCTCAGCAAAATCACTGTCGTTTTTCTAAATCAGGTATCGTTCATCCTACAGAGCACCCATAAAAAACAGCATTTAGGTTAAATATAGCAGCATTACTTCTCAGCTTTGTAAGTTGACAAGAATAGCATTACATTTACTTCCCTTTAAAAAAATGCTGAAGCTGAATGCAGTGCCTGTGAGTGAGAGCTAATTGACAGCACCGTAAACAAATCCTTGTACACTGCAAGTATACAGTCCAGGCTGCTGCAATGCTTACCTTTGCACACTGCCTTACCAGTTTTTCTCAGCTGTGTATTATGGCCACATAGAGACCATAAATTCAATATTACATGCATTGTTACTATTTTTAAGAAAGGAAATAAGAGATAAAGATAAAAACTGGAGTTACTAATACTGTGATCGTTTGATCCACAGTAGCTACATAAACAAATTGAAAGTCCTGGTGTATTTTTAATTTTTATTATGCTACTCCAGCACTACCAGTGCTTACTGCTCTGTTTATTCAGGTGCCCACCTAAGTAACTGTGAAACTTCAGCAGAATCTGAAAACAAGCTATTTGATGGACTACAAATTATGAGTTCTTCACATTCTTCAGGGTGTAAAATACACTTTCAGCTGAAAGTGAGAGAGGGAAGGGAATCCTTCATTTGAAATAAGCTTTTAGTCTGCACTTGATCTCCTCTAGTTTTGTATGAAAAGCCACACTGGACTGAATGACAGCTGAAAAGGCAAGCTGCTGTATCAGGGGATTTAGCAGAAGGAAGCTGCTGTTCTTTCAGCAAGCACCTTTCCAGAAAGCCTTCTGAATCTCTTACCAGTTCAGTCCAATTGTGAAGTCAGTGCACTAATGAATATGCAGATGAAACTGTTTGATTGAAAGTACCTCTCACTGTCTTAGTACTGATGTTCAGGTTTAAGAAAGTAAATAAATATTTACTTATGGGTATCAATTCCTATTCTGTAATTTAAGATTAAATTATCTTTTCCTAAAAGCTGGAGTTATAACGGCAGAATCTTCTAAAGCTATACTTAATTTAAAAAAAAAAAAAAAAAAGGAAAGAAGGAAAAAAGAGCCACTCTCCTTTCTGTTTCTTCAATATCCAGGGAAACTGATCTCTCGAGTTACTGCAGTTGGTTTCTCCTAGTTCAAGTTCCATTCCTATCAAAATCAATCACAAGTTCCGCTCCTATCAAAATTAGTCCTTAAATAATGCTTGCTTTTTTTTTTTTTTTTTTTTTTTTGGTTCCAGTTTTAACTTTGATAAATAGGAAGTAAGACATAAAAGACTTTGCCAACTGTAAAATCTAGTCATGTTATGCAATGTTGAAATTCTGACACAAAGGGTTTCTGTGCATTTGGTGACAACACATTATGACTCTGTAAATGACTTGGTGGTGGTAGTAAGATTTATGCATGCAGTATGGTGGTATTACGATTTATACATAGTTGTTTAATAATAATAATTAAGGGTGAATGTTTTCAAAGACAAATCAGTATTCTTCCATGTCAGACATGTGGAAGTCCCACTTAAATGCTCGTTAGACCTCAGGAGAACACTGGGGAAAAATAATGACATCATGATTAGTTCTAAAAGTGTTTTTCCATTTTGAGCACAATGTGATATTGATCTTGAAATACTATACAGCGACTAAAGAAGAACATATCCGTTTGTCCACAGTTAGCATAGCACAATTCCACGGGGGATAGTTTTAATCAAATCTGTTTTGGTCACTGGTTTTGTAATACACAAGTTATGTTACGGATCATACCAATGTTTGAATAACAGTTCTGTGTGACTGAAAGGTTATCATTATTGGTGTGTATCAAATTATCTTAGGAAATCTTTCTTAGTCTGTAAAGATGATGAGTCTGTTTGAATGTTACACCTTACTTTCATACAAGTATGTGTCTAAGAGCTGATCTTTGTTACTGATGATTATTAGCAATTAGGAATGTGTTACTTCCAGGGAAAAGGCTTTGGGGGCCATTGTTGTACAGCTCAGAGTCAATAAACTCTGAGCTGCTCATAATAGCCTTTCTTTCTTATTGAAGCCTTGGACTTGCCCTAACTTCATCAGAGCAGAGGGAAAAAGAATAATGTGAACAATAGGAGCCAAGGAGTTTGACTTGGGCCTAATGTGAGGAGGCTGTAAAAGCTGTCAGGGAGCTTGACTGATCGGCTCTCGGGCTGCAGTCCTCAGTGCAAAGCAATAATGTTCCTTCCTCTTGTGAGAGGGCTGGATGTGCCACCTGGGGTCAGAGCTTATCAGCTTCGGGGGCCAACATTTCATAGGAGGCCAAAGCACAGTCAATAATTTATACAGAAATTTGTGTGTGGATTCTGGAGTAAAGCAGGCTTTATCTTGATATTGTTTGTCTGACCAAGGAAAGAATTAAGTCATGTCTGAAAGTCCAGCCTCTTTTTTTTTTTTTTTTTTTTTCTTTTAGTGACATGGGAAAAAAGTCTCATAATACTGAAATACATGTTTCTGTCATCATGTTGGTTATACTTGAATGAGGGAGGGCATGGCTACAATGATCCTTTGAGGCATGTTTCATTGCCAAAAGAAATGCAGACATTTTTAACTGATTATATTAGGATTCCTAGAGCCCTAACATTTTACATACATTTTATGCAACACTGGCCTGTCCTAAGAGTTTCTAAATAGTTTTGCTTCTAAACCTATGAGGGTCAAAGGTTGATCAGCTTTAGTGCATGAAAAAGCCAAGAGAAGCTGTAGTAATGGCATAGATCACAGCAGGTCAGGGAGAACTAGCCAGTTGCTTATTAGTAAGTGGAGAAATTGGACAGCCAGCACAAAGGACGCTTACAGGAAAATTGTCCAACCAGTGTCTGACAAGAGACAAGAAGCCCAGCAGAAAGCGTACTGATCCCTAGTGGGAAATCAGTTTGCTGGTAGCTTGCCTTTGCAATGCATCAGTATTGACAAATAGCTGGAATAAGCCAACTTGTTAAGTAGATGTTCTACTAGTTTACCCGCTTGGGAAATGATTTAAAACAGAGGAAAGAAAATCATGGTGAACAGCTCGGCAGAACTCTGACACCTATTGAAGTTGGTTAGTTGATAAGTAACTCACTTTTGTTCTGTCCCAGCAAAATGACTACTTTGCTTCAGTAGATGCTAACAAAAGCCCTTTTACCTTTCTTCTGCTCAAGAAGAACACTATTAGTCATAGTTCATTAGGCTTGTTTACAAAACTGAACTGGTATCTTAAGTGTGTTACTGAAATACTTGTAACTGTTCTAGGCATCTTTTTTTCCCCACTAAAATACAAGAATTTTATAATAAGGACATCACTGCTTACTATTTTTTTAAGGAAAATAACTAGTTTGTGGGATAAGAGCTGTAAAAATTATGTAGCGTTTAGCTTTGGCAATGCATAATATTTTTTTTTCAGATCTAGAAGGTGGAGTTTCAAGCATAGTTTTGTTTTTAACTATAGCAACAAAAGACCTTACAATAAGCTTACTCCAAATACTAAACTGAAGCAGTTGTATAAGAAGAAGAGACTCAGATGCGTATGTTCTTGATCTGCTTTTCCTAGACAGAAGAAAAAGTGGAATGGTGGGGCTCAGAACACTATACTAATCGATTCCTTTTCAGTGTATGGGTGGGAAATAGGTAGAAGAGACAACATTCCTCATTTACAGTTGCAGTATTCATAGGACTGTAACGTACATCCCATGCTTGACTACACGCCACTTCTAGTTTTATGTAGCTTACTGTGAAGTTTCATGGTAGGGTATTACTGTATTAAGATCTTAATAGAATTTGCCTTCACAAACATAAAAGATGCGTCCCTTGTAAGTCCCACAACTGAAAGAAGAGGTACTTGTCCCCTATTAAGCTGTAGTAAGAAATCCTGAGGGAGTTCTGCACAAGAAATCCCAAATGTTTTTGGGTTTTTTGTTTGTTTGTTTGGGTTTTGTTTTGTTTTGATTGGTTGGGTTTGGGTTTGGTTTTTTTTCCCCTCCCCTTTGTCTTGGATGTGTCTGTCTCAGGTATTTACTTATCCTTCTCCCAGGCTGAGGACAATGAAGTCTTCATTAAATAAGTGAAGCTTAATGAAGACAGAGAGATGTAAAATGCAGTTCAGTAGATTTCAGTGTTTTCAGCCACTGCTTTAAATTGCTATTTTAAATTCCAGTGAGTGGAATAATAGAGAAGTTATCATGTCTAGTAGCTGCAGTTGGCCTTTGTAAAGAATGGCTTGTTAGGAGGCTTTATGATTTACTGAGGCCACAGCTGGCTGCCAGCAGAGCTACAGGAATGTGTTCTCTCTTGGGCCTGGTAGTAGAGATGAAAAGGATCCAAAGCTGGCACAAAAGCAAATAAATGCTTTGACTTTAAATAAAGCATCATAATTTATAAGAGGCTCTGCTTCTCAATCCCAATGAGGTACACGGATCAGCAGCAGCTCTTTGAGGTTGAGCAGAATTGTCTGTCTGGCTCAACTGCAGTTCTGGTATCTGCAGTCTACAGATTTGGAAGCATTTTCATGGTTTGGGCTTGGAATTGTTGCTTTATTCATGCTGTTTCTTTTCCACAAATTCTTTCTCTTCTGTCTGCCATTCTTTTGTGTTTCATTAGCTGCTCTACTGTTTGATAAATAATTGTACTACTGTTTGCACCTGGCAGCTCTTTATCATGATGTAGAGCACTGGGGAACTAATCACCAAAGACACCTGAAGGTTTATACGTGCATTTTGTCATCTGTTATTTGCTTGTTTTTACTCTCCAAATGAATTGTTCCCACAGTAGCAGAGTTCAGAGCTGGGACAAGAACTTCTATTGAGGTGTCCTAATACTCATCTTAGGAAAAAAACCAGAAATGTATGATCTCTTTAAGAGGTTTTTTGTTGTTGTTAGGGGTTTTTTTTGTTTGTTTTGTTTTGTTTTGTTTTTTTTAATAGCCTGATACACACACGCGCGCGCATACACACATAAATTTATACCAGCTTCCCTATTTCTGCAGCTGTTTCTCAACAGTCTGCGGATGAAAACAGTATTTCTGTGGTCTGCTGTCTGAGAAGAAGAATAGAAATAAGGCAGATAATTATTAAAGGAACTCCTGAATGCTTGTCAGGGGAAGAAAAAATGGTTTTAGTTTTCCCTTTTTGGTCTTACTTCTCATATTTAAACAATAGTGCTTTTCCCTACGCTTCAGTCTTGTTTTGCTTTGCTATTTCTTTGCTTTTAAGGGTGGAAGATTTTGGGAGAGAAATAACTAGCTGAAGAGATCCTGTAATTAATATAAACTGCAGGAAGCAAGTGTGACAGATGAGCTGAAAAGCCCGATGTTCTGTTGCTTATCTCAAGTGACATATGGTCCTAGAGTACAAGCAAAGGCAGTGAGTGGATTGTGGGGCTTCTTTTTCTTTCACTCTAGTAGAAGACAGAAGAGTGTCCATGTGTTCCACAGGGCAGCAATATAGGAGCTGAAATAACACTCCTTGAGAAGCAAGTGGGAAATTCAGGGGATTACAGAACAGCATTTCCTTCTAAAATTGAGACTATGTGACATTTTTCAGTGTCAGGGTATGTGAATCACAGTTATGATTACTGAAGTAAAAGAGGAAAAAATCTGCTAGAAACAAAATACTTTATTTCTGAAACAGATTTGGTTTTCTTCAGAACACACAGATGTTAAATCATTTTCAACTTGCATTTTTAGTGTCAGCTGAAATAAAGTAAGAAAGACTGCAGTTTTATTCTCAAGCTTCACTAGAACAGTGAAGTGGTTCAGTTACTCTGGCCAAAGAAAAGGTAAAGTTTGTACAAAACCAAATCTTTAGTTGTACTCCGGAGGTCAGAAACTTATGGTTAGTTTATAATAAAATTAATTGCACATTTTCCTGTAAACACTGCAAACATGTGGTCTGACATTCAAGAGGTGTAACAGCAATTTATCCAAAGGTTTTCCTAGTCCTGCCAAAATCTAATCACTTTGATATAAATCTGACAGGAAAATTATGTTGGTCGCTGTGGCTTCATAGTTTTTAAAATCACCATTCTAAGTAGCTCATATTTTAGTAGAACTATTTGGTCGTGGATAAACCTACAACTCATTTGGGACCCAATCTGATGTACTTTCTGTGGTATTACCCAGTTTTCATTGAGTCTTTTATTGCTCTTTTTAATGAGTGTAAAATTTAGCCTTGTATTTGATTAAGACCATTTGTTTTTCTTTCAGCTCTCCACTTGCATTTAGGTCTTACATATTGGTTATTTATTAGGCAGACTGTCTTTAGAAGAAGCATACACTGAGAAAATTACAGTGGCACTGTTGTTGTAACTGATAAGGGACATAAGCTCCTTGATTAGATGCTGCCCTGTTTTCGAGAGCCAGCCTGCCTTTAGCATTTCAGCCATAGCTTTGTCCAGAGGCATCACCATTTCAGCTCACCCTCAGCAACAAGTCTTCCTAACGTGTGCTGGTTTGTTTTACACTAAAGCTGGAAAAGGATAATGTTACTAGGGAGGCAAGAAAGAAAAAAGAAACCAGAGCTGCTTTTAGCTGACCATTCAACTGAATATTGAACAACTGTCTTCATGAGAAAGAAATAGATGGTGGTGAATAAGCTAGAGTCTGGTTTTCCAAGAAGTTCAATGATTTTCCCAAATCAATACAGCTCATCAGGCTTCAGAACAAAGGCTGCGGGAGACGTGACAGTGATGGAAGTTGCTGGGTGTTCCTTTGTGTATTAAGCGTATGGGCTCAGAGGCTGAAGAAACTGGCCTTCTTCTGTTATTTCAGTGTTTATTCTTTCATACACTCTGGGATAAAGCTCTAGATCAAGAAAATATTGCAGTCATTATTAGGTGGGATGACAACGTTGTCTCCTTGATGGCCCAGCTCCAAGGCTTCAAGAGGTACTCCACACTGTATAATTGCTGCGTCTTTTCTGAATGCAAATTGCAGTACGTAATGCAAGTCCAGGGAATATCTGTTTTGTTTGTGTATCGTTAAAGGTATAACAGCTTTTTTCAAGCTAGGGTGGTGTTGCTACTCTAAATATACTGTACCGATGACTTCATAATGAAGGGGGAAAGAAAGGGCATACCATATGAATAAAGTATCCATGAAATTTAGGTTGACATTACTCAAAACTTACTGGAAATCACATGGATATGAACTAAAGCTTGGTATGCTGTTGAAGAAGCTGCTGTAGTTTATGTGGCTAGAATAATGCCAACCTGCTTTACCCACCAGCAGGGCAACATTAACTCAAATAGCAGGTTTCAACCTTTAAGCTTACTTTGCTTTCATAAAGTACTAAATTAACACCATAGCTAAGCGTCTCAAAGGTTTATGACTATACCAGCAGTATTTCATTATGCTTCTTTTCCTTAATGCTATCCAATCTTCTCAGCTTCACTGCTACACAGTATTTGTTCAGATAAAGTCCAGTGTCCAGGATGACTAATTGCAGATCTGTGCTCCAGATGGTTTGATTACAGGATGTGGTTAAAGAGACTTTTCAAACATTCAGCTCAGCAGTAGGGCTCTTTAAAAAAAAAAAAAAAATCAACAAAACCAAAAAAACCCCACCAGTCTTGCATTTCCAGGCCACCTGACAGTCATTACATTCTCAGGCTTGCTGATGTTGATGTCTGTTACATGTGCACCTGCTGTAGCCATAGTTAAGTTCTTGTGCCATGCAAGACAGAGAGTGTGATTAAAGTAGTAAATAAATTGTATGTCTACCAGATCAGTATTCAGTGTAGAAGACTTGATTTTATACGTAGAATGTTTACTGTTAATTTTAGATTACTTTCTTGATGGAAGCAATCAGGGAGAAATAAGCCATTTGCATTGCAAGTCTAATATAAACATTGTTCTGTGTTTTTTATGCCTGGATGAATTGCAGGTGTATATGTGGATCTGGCATTGATGATGATGCAGTAGATGTTGTGAGGCAAATGAGTTACACTGCTCTTACTAAACCAGTGGCAATGAAAAAGCTTGAGATAATCCCAAGATTACAGATTGTCATCTTGCAGCTTTTTGCATTTCATATAGTTTAATTACTGTTAGAATAGTGATGTCAAATAGATATACGTGGGATTAAAAAATTCAGTGACAGATGCAGAATAAAAAGTGTTTATTTCATGGTGGTGGTGTACTCACTGATGACAGCTAGGCTGTGGTTTGGCTATTGCAGGCATTGTTTGGTGAGGCTGAGACAAAAGGCAAATGGAATCTGGTTTGTAAACAAATTGGGGATTCACTCATCATAAAGATACAAGGAATTCATCTTGCTGTAATGTTACATCAAGTGATGATGCGATGTCTTCTCAGTACTGAGAATTGCATTTCACCGTTGAAGAGCTGCTATGCCATGCTACAAGAATTTGTCATATTAAACTTTTTAAGAAGTAATCTTATAAAAATTACTACAAAGCTTAGTATACTTTGACAGATCTTCCTCTGGCATCAGCAAAAGTCTTAAAATGATACTCAGAATAGTAAACGCAGTAGGCAGAACTGTTAACTGAATGGGAATTTTGAGCAAGTAGGACTCCACTTATGTTGAAACGTAAGTGACTTATGTGAGTTTTGAAACATAAGTGACTTTTGGTGACTGAAAAGCAAACAAATGATTCCTAGTTTTGGAAGATCATTTAAATATTCTTCAACAAATCAGTTACAGAAGTATTCAGAAAGACTTTGTGCAGGTCTGCTTTCTCCAGAATTTTGCAGATACTTTTGGCCAGTTTCTCTAAGAATAGAGGGAACAGCTCCTTGCAAAAAAAATGAAGGCATACCCATTCACCTGTTCAGATAACTGGTCTTCTGAGTTTTCTGGGAAAATATTCAACCTGAACTAAAACAGAATTTTGTAGCAGTTGCTGTGATCTGAACACAAAAGCAGCCTGTGCTGCAAACATTAAGTCAGGCTTTCCTGTCTGATTAATTGAGTAATGTCTACTTATATTGGAATTTGAATGTGTTTTGTTTTCTAAAGCCAGTATTTTCAAAAACAAGGGCCTGCATTTACGATAGTAATGTGATAATTTGATTCCTAACCACATGATCTCATTTTCAAAGTTTTGAGTACAAAGCATAAAAATTCTTGGCTTACATTCATTGCAGAAAACAGAGTAAAGAAAGCAAAGGGATTAGTAGCTGTTTTAGACCAGATCCTTCAATCTTTTATTCTTTAGATGATGGAACGTCTGCAAGAGTATATCCTGTTAGATTTCAGTAGATTCTTACAAGCTTGATGTGGCTGCTAGAAGTGCAGTGTCAGGGTGTTCAACATGAATGGTACCCCGGCTTGGTACTGAGGATGCCTTGTCATTGTGATGTTTTTATGTCAAAATAGCACATCTGCATTTCTTAGGTTGACTTTAAAAGAGCATGGCTCTTTTTACAATAGTGAACAACAAATTTAGGTAGTTCATTTCCAATTTGTGATGATATATTTAATTCTGTAAATTTAGTTTATAGTAAATAGCCAATTCTAGTTCTGGTCTTTGTTATGCAGTCACTGAAAAGAAGGAAGGGAGGGGAAAGAAAGATACATTGCATCCACAGAACTCATAAAAAGCGCTTCTTTCTGTAGATTTCTGAAAATGATTTTATTACACATCATTTTTGTGACATGTGACCTTTCATTCCATAATAAGATCCAAGTACAAATTGTCACAGTTATTTTGTAGATTATTACATTATATCTACGAGAACTGCTTATGTGAAATGGTTTTGTGCTCCCCTAGGCATGCGTTAGTTTTTCCTATCTGTTGTTGGGAAATTTTTCTCAATAAACCTTGTATTTATGAATGTGAACAAGTAAAGAAAAAAGCTCATAATGGTACATGCACTGTGAAGGAAAACACCAAAATACGGAATATTTTCTTGCTCCTAACAGGCTAATGAAATTTGCCTTGATGTTAAAGGAGGAACTCCTATTGACAGTGGTGGGCACTAGGTAACACCCTGCGTACACCTTTGCCGTACATTAAGGCTTTTGGGTATGATCTTGCTTTGGCTAATAATGGATTTTGGCAGAAAAGGTATTGGCTAGTGTGGGTGAACTCCAGAACTTCTAGGTAACATGACCACATTTTCTTCTGTTAGATACCATTTTGTAATTCCTACACAGAAGACATTCACCACTTACTGCGTCTACTCCTTAAAATGAGAAGCATGGGTAGTAACTTTTGAAATTTTTGTTTTCTTTGTTGTCTTGGCTGCTTTAATTTAGGCTACATGAGACTGAAGACTGCAGAGGATATTGCTACTAATTTCATATATACTGTAACTGTGAATAGTTGTGTATGGAATGATACACCAAATTAAATCAAGAAATGTAGTCCCTCATTTTGGAATAGGTTTTTCTCTATTACTTCCGAATCTTGTGAACTGTGCTCCGGTATTGGTGAAACTCTTGAGTTGACACCTTTACTTGGTGGACGAAACATTTGTATGTACTCTAAATATATTCACTATTGCTTGATCCAACCTCACAAGAACAGGATTAGATATTTACCCAGGTTTCCTGAATTGGAATCTCAGAATTCCGATTCCCACAGGTGCGGTGCATTACAAGCATGTGTATTTTTGTCCATTCTTCAGTAGTGGTGATTTTAAATAGTTTAGCCTCTTGGGCTCTTTTAAAAATGACAGTACATCTGTGTATTCAGACAGTATGAAACCTGTGGGTTCCTCAGACAGTCTTTGCATTTTCACTTATGTTCAGGCAATGCTACATAAATGATTGTTACACATCCATTGTGGAGTCTAAATAATATAAGTCCCTTTACAGGGACTTCTTATGACTTGACATAGCACCAGTGAGGTTTGATCCTGTATGTGGTATGTTAGTTACTTCCTAAACTGGGGGGAATACATGGAGAGCTATGCCCCGGCACACACACGCTCAGAAGAGGAGCTCGAACACCTTAGAGGAGGGTTAGTGCATCGATAACCGATGACCGCATGCCCCGTGTACAGATGTCATACTCAGAGGTGAACTGAAGACTGCGGTTGTACTGTTTGTATACTGCCTCTGAGATGGTGCAGAGAAGTCCTAGCAAAGGTTCTGGTTTTGAGCTTGAACTTTGTGCCAGCACAAGTGTTTTGGATCAAAGAAACTGTAATAGTACATGCTGACTGGGTGCAGCAAGAATAATCCTTTCTCTTCAGTAGTACATCTAGTGTATAGTGTGGACTACTTACCTTTCTCATCTCTATTTTCATTTTCCAGTGCTTTGGTCTAATAAGCCTCCAGTTGCATGTTTCCTAAAGGGTCAGTCCAACCTCCCACACTACTTACAGTCTCTTGACCCATTTCTATGATAATCTTAGAAGATTAAACGAGCTACCTTCATTGCTGGCTCTGTGGAATCTTACCTGTGGCTGGGTAATGTGCTGTTCATTAGGGAAAGGAAATTTATTCCTTGCCACAGTTATTCTAATGCAGCATGGAGATTAATCTTCCCTCCTACTTACATACCGGGGCCTTTGCTAAGACTAACAAACTTAATGAGATGCTAAATGTAACTGACTTTAAGGGAGGAACTTACTTGTGTTTCCTTTTGAAGTATTGACATTCTCACACTGGAAGGTCATTTGAATGTCTTCTAAGAATTACTGAAATGTGTATTGATTTCAGGGGTTTTTATTATTATACCTACTCCATGCCTTCTACTTTTTGCCCTCTTTTTTATTAATAGGTAACAGACTATTCCTAAATCTGTTATATAAATTAAGGGCTTGCAGAGATAGACAAGACTACAAATATTGAGGAAAATGGAGACTTATTTAGTAATACACCTTGGTTTAAAAAACCCACAAAACCTAACAATTACATTTTAACAAAAAGATAAAGGAGAACTAACTTGGGAAAAATGAACGGAACAGCTACATCTCCCGTAACACACCATGGGCAGTCAGAAAGCCCTTCTCGCTTTGTGCATTTTGAAGATTGGGCAAACACTGGTAAATGGCCAGGAGGGAGCAATTGTGCTGCTGCAGGGATTTGGGCGGCATGACATAATAGAATTTAGCGATGGAAAATGCTCTTGATTTCACTGGGAGCATTATGGGGTCACTGCTGACAAGCTATTCAGGTGGAAGGGAAGCATGAAGGTTACCAGGAAAACCACTTTTCAATCTCTCTCTAGTGTGTGAGCAGCAGATGGGAACATAGCTTGGAGTTGCTTGTTCCGAGAAACCCAATTTCTACTGACAAGTATTTCCTCTGTGGATCCTGTTCTCCTCTTCCCGTTTCTTGCCCATACGTTTGAGTAAGTGTAGAGGTTTTAAGACACGGCATCACTTCAGCACTCCAAGAAAGCGACGCAGCATCAGCAGTCCCAGAGCCCCCGCGCTCCCCTCCGCTGTGGCGCCAGCGGCAGAGGCGCTGTGGAAGCGCCCGCTCCCGTCCCGGACGAGGCACGGTGCCGGCG
>JMFS01095260.1:0-28817 GCA_000699545.1 Podiceps cristatus | reverse complement strand
GCAGGGGCGGAGGGTGCCGACGTTACGCCTAGTCCGCTTCTAACAGCGGTGCGGGGGGTGGATGAGCTAGGCTGCCGGCCAGGGTCGCGGGTGGCTGGCCGGGGCGTGCGGGCAGCCGTGGGGCTGCCCAGGAACGAGGTAGGAACCACCCAGCTGTAAGCCACCAGCTCGCTGTAAAACAGCTCTGGGTTTTGTAGTTACGCGAAAGGAACTCGCTCCAGCTACGTTGTAAATGATCTTGGCTGCTCTCGCATTGCTTTTAAATACGTATGGGTGTGCATGCCTGTAGTTGTAAATATTTTCGTGTGTATACGTGGACATGCATACATGTGAAGTTTCTTGTTCTAGAAGCCACATCTGTTTTGGCATGAAATCTCCAGAACAGATGCGTCAGCAAGCTCACATTCAAGTGGTCAGCAAAAACCTGTATAGTCAGGACAACCATCACTCTCCGCTGCAGTATGGAGTACTTGACCATCGCATGGTAAGAACCATTTTTTTTTTTTTTTTCCCAGACCCTCTTTGTAGAATTACTTGAAGTTAGGATGACTGAAATTTAATTCTTATCCAAAGTATGTGCATGTGTACCTTTACTTGAATTGCATGGGCTGTTAGCTGCAGCAGCAGCTACTGTTTTCATGCTTTTGGGAGGTTCATGTGATATTCAGAGGTCCCCCTCATTCTGTGACTGTTCAGGAAAGCATTCTTTTGAGGCAGGAGGTAAGTTCTTTCTGCCAGGTAGTTGGGAGACGCACAGACATCTGTCTACAAAATGCCATGCTGTAGATTAGTGGGCTGTAGACCAGTTACAAGAGCTGTATGAGTTAATATCACTGGTATCTGTAGGGTCTGTGTTGAAAAGACATTTTTCTTAAGGATTGGAGTGAATGTAATGCTACTGACATGCTTCTGATCCTGCAAAAAAGGAGTGGGTCTGTTGTCAGGATAGCTGACTAGTTTAAGAACTGTTGTATTTTGTCTGTATTCAGTTGATTACAGCTAAAATTTTTTTCTCTGTGTGTGTTTCCCTTCTCCCAAAGGGAACCAGTGAAAAAGACCGTCCCTGTGAAACCTGTGGTAAAAATCTAGCTGATTGTTTAGGACATTATGGGTACATTGACCTAGAACTGCCATGTTTTCATGTTGGATACTTCAAAGCTGTGATAGGCATCTTACAGGTAAACACAATTATGACTTTTTGTCAGTTTCTAGTCTAGAAAAAGGAAATTATGAAAGTTGATGCTTAAAGAGTAATTGAGAAGACTGAAATAAGATTGTATTGTAAATTCTATCTTTCTGTATCTTGTGTTTTGTAAAATAAATATATTTAAATACCAGTCTTAGTGGTGTAAATACATGTTTTATGTAATCTCAGACTGATTTAATCCATTAATCCTTTATTTTCCTGTACTAGTTTGAATTAAGTGTATGCATTATAACTTGTCTTTTAGGACATCCAGTAAATCAAAGTTCTGTTTCCTTTATATGGATTTTTAAGATCCTGCAGAGCTTAGATAAGGATTTGTCTCATTGACTATATTTTTCTTTTTCCCATGTACTTTTTTCTGTGTATTACAGTGTATGAATTGGTCTTTCAACAAGACAGTAGTATTTCCTTCAGAAAAAAAAATACACTCTATTGAAGAACTTGAGTTATAGTGGAAGAGGGTACATCTCTGAATGTCTGTTAAACAACTGTGTGTATATGTTTTTACCTTTAAGATGATCTGCAAAACTTGTTGCCGTATCATGCTGTCGGTAGAAGAAAGAAAACAGTTTTTGGATTACCTAAAGAGACCTGGCCTTACATATCTTCAGAAGAGAGGACTAAAAAAGAAAGTGTCTGAAAAGTGCCGAAAGAAAAACACTTGTCCTTACTGTGGTGCCTTTAATGGTGAGTGTTGACATTAGCAGTTAGTGAAGTTGTCTACTGTGATGGTTTTTACCTTGGCAGCTGTGATAGCATCCAAGTCCTGAATATGCTTGTTCATTCCACAGCTAGTGAGTATTCTCTCTGGCCTTCATTAGGAAACAGGTGATTGCATTCTTAATGCCAGACACATGCTTTTTCACATCTTGTTTATGTGAATATAGGCATTGTCCTACTTGCTTGTTTCACATGATATCTGTTCATGCGATAACCAATATTTGATACTTAAATAATGGCAAAAAACCCCCGTTTAATATGTTTTTTAAAATAGTGGGAGCTATTGTCACTGATCAATACCTTAACCTAGAAGCATTTGTAGATTTTGTGATTTTGATTGAACTTCATTTTTCATCATTGTATTAGATTACCTTTCTTAAGATTAGATGTACTTGTCATCCTCTAGGAGGGTATGTTCTGCAGTTTGGCAGTATTTGAGCTGTGACAGTCTTGGGTTATACTGGAATTTGTTCTTCAGGGCAGAGTAGAGTATCTTGAGATTTCACATTTGTTTTTCAAAATACTTTTTTTTTTTCTTCATGTATCAAGTGATACTGCTGTTAAAGGGCTTGCAGGGGCAAATTCATAGTGCTTGGTTAATTCATAACTGAAAACTTCACGCTTTAACTCATGAAAATTGTGGGTTGTTGTAATGATCAATAGCCTGAATAGAGAGCTGCTTCATTCTAAGTGCCACATAGACATATAGGGGGAACAAACAATAGGCATTTACAAAATTAACTGGTAGGTCAACATACTTCCGTAAAAATAATTAAGTTTGGAAAGCACTTGTACTAGTCTGTGGAAGCATATAGGGGGCACAAACAATAGGCATTTACAAAATTAACTGGTAGGTCAACATACTTCCGTAAAAATAAAGTTTGGAAAGCACTTGTACTGTGCTACTGTGGAAGCTTTATGAATAATGTTACCTGCATGACATGAAAATATTTATCAGATTTTTCTGACAATTTGCTTCCAGCATTAATTTAGAAGATAGAGGGATGATATATAAATGGCATATCTTAGTCCTGGTTTTAGTGCGGGAACTTCTACTTTAAAAAACGTATCTGCTGTGATTGAGGCAAAGCTGAATTAAAGTGTGTGCTTCCAGCTTCAGAAGCTGCATCATGATCTAGGCACACCAAGCAGCCATACAAGGAGACATGACCTGATTGTCCTTTTTTTTTTTTTTTCTGTGAATTTAGAAAACTGGTTAATAAAGCTGATACATTTTTATTTTATTTTTGTGTTCACTGAAGGTTTAACTACTTCTGGAACTGTAGCTTAGTCATTTAACATTTTGTTTGGTGTTTTTGTTGTTGTTTAAAACAAATAATAAAACAACCCACACTTATTTGCTTGCAGGAACTGTGAAGAAGTGTGGCATGTTGAAAATAATACATGAAAAATACAAGACCAATAAGAAAGTTGTAGATCCAATAGTATCCATTTTTCTCCAGTCCTTTGAAACTGCCATAGAACATAACAAAGAAGTAGAACCCTTACTGGGAAGAGCTCAGGTGAATTTTATTATGACTTAAAGTTTCTGCTGGTTTTTGTGTGTGAAATAAAACTCCTCAAAGGCTTTCAATGTAGCAGTTTAAGCCTTGTGGTGATCCAAGATTTTCATATACCAAAAGACACTTGAAGAACATTGTATTTATTGCAATAATGTTAACTTTGTGAAAATGAGAAACTTAGTTTATTGGTATGTTTTGATACATGCCCTTTCTTTACAGACAGAAAGCTATGTTCCTGGTGTGTTATACTTCCATAAGCTGGAAAAGGGTGAAGAAATATAGGCCCATACAAACTCTGCATGTACATGTAGATTTACTGTTACTCCAAGATGATTACAATACACAGATTTTTTTTTTTTTTTTTTTTTTATTCAGAAGAACTTGAGAAGGAGAGAGGAGACAGTTATCTAACCTTTTTGCATAACTCAGATTTGCATTGTGTGCAGTTTTGTTTCCCTCTACTCTTTGCAAGTTGGGAAGATCTCAGGGTACATATCTGAACAGAAGAAATAGTGAATATCTGGAGTTTCTTATATGTTAGCAGTAGCTGTATTAAGAAGCGAGAAATGAAATTTTTTTTTTACTATTTTGAAAAATAGTCTAGAAAGTACTGTAGTTCATGTGAGTGTCTCCTAATAAAATTAATACAACACACTGTAAGTTTGTTGTAGGAGGTGTGTTGCTTTGCTTTGTCAAATAACTACGAAATGCTCTCAGCTAACTCTTTTTAGAAAGGAGAGTAACATGAGAAGTAAACACTGATGTATAAATAATAAGTTAATATCTGAGATGCTAAAAGCATTGGTTCAGAATAAATAAACCAAAACATAGTTTTGTTTGCATGCATAGTTCTTCTGTATTTGTCTCTATGAAATACTTTATTTTTGAACAATCGGTGAATGAGGGGAGGAGGGAAGCATTGAAACTGTTGCATGATGGCTTGTTCTCCCCATTCTCCAATGGATTTTGTAGGAAAACTTGAACCCTTTGGTAGTATTGAACCTCTTTAAGAGAATCACAGCAGAAGACATCCCTCTGCTTCTAATGAACCCAGAAGCAGGTAAACCTTCAGATTTGATCCTCACACGACTCTTAGTGCCTCCACTTTGCATCAGACCCTCTGTCGTGAGTGACTTGAAGTCTGGTACCAACGAAGATGACTTGACAATGAAGCTCACAGAGATAATTTTCCTCAATGATGTAATAAAGAAGGTGAGTCATCCTTCCAGCTCCTAGAGACTGTTGTCTTCAAAAAGATTTGTTGGTTAGAATTGACTATAGCAAGTGGGTTTACTTGCCTTACTTACAATCTAGTAAGCAGTCTGTATTGTACTGCTATGTTGTTTGGCATTTTATTGAAAGAAATAGAGAAACTTTTTTTTTTTCCTTACAGTGAAGACTTTATTGGGTTTTGTTTTTCTGTGTAGACGTTCCTCTTTTTTTACTACATCTTTGTCCTTTCTTTATTCCACCTTCTGTTCTTAAGAAATCAGGTTTCAGTTAGCATGGTTATCAAATAGAGGCTAGAAGTAAATTTGACAACTTATCATTTCTTCAGAAGAACAGTTCTACCAGACTAATACTTTTCAGGCTTTTCAAAACTGGCCTTTTGTCAGGCAAACAAAATCAAGCGAGCACTAACTCTGCTGTGATTGAAAAATTATTAACTACTGGTGATTTTCCTGGCTGTGAAGTTGTATTAGCTTAACTTCAGTGGCTTGGGAAAATTAAAATTTAAACAAATACATAGTTTTGTGACTATTTGTCCAAAGCCAATGCTACTCAAAAGAAATTTTTTGCTGAGTTCTCTTGTGAGTGGCCTTACACTATCGCAATATATGTCCTGTTGCAATGTTATCTCACCTTTTTTATAGAAATGTATGAAAGTTTTTTAACGTTATCTTTGAAAGAAGAGTTGTAGTCATATCAGAAAAATTCTTTGCTAGTTTACTATGTTGTTATACTTACTTTCTGAACTAGATGGCCATTTTGTTTAGCATAGGATATCAGGAGCCAAAACGCAGATGATTATGGAAGACTGGGATTTTCTTCAACTGCAGTGCGCCCTGTACATTAATAGTGAACTCTCGGGAATTCCTCTCAACATGGCACCTAAAAAATGGACCAGAGGTTTTGTTCAGAGACTTAAAGGAAAGCAAGGTTTGTCTAGAAAGTTGGTTTTAATTAAGCCACAAATATTGGCTATTTTAAAGCATCTCCTGCTACTATTGTGTTATGCTTCAGTGGTGTATCTTGAATGATGTTCTAATGTGCTCTCTTAACAGGTATCATTTTTAAAACATTTTTTAATAAAAAATTTTCACTTGTTTATTTTGTTAGGTCGATTTAGAGGCAATCTCTCTGGAAAGCGAGTGGATTTCTCTGGCAGAACGGTCATTTCACCTGATCCTAACTTAAGAATAGATGAAGTAGCAGTGCCTATTCATGTTGCTAAAATACTAACCTTTCCTGAAAAGGTAAGTAGTGTAGAACCAAAACTTTTTTCTATGATTTTTTTTTTTTTTTGTCTCCCCCTTTTTTTAACCAGCCCTCAGTGATGTCCTCCTTTATAGCCTTACTATAAAAGGGAATGAATGTATTGCTTTATGTTCAAAATTTCATTTGGTGATGCTACGCCAGTTCTGTTGCTGCTGGTAAATGTAGGTTGTAGTGTCTGATACAGGCAAGTACTGTGAAGACACATGGTGTAAGGAGTGACATATCAAGAGGCAAGGGTTTTGCTTGATACTTTTTTTGAACACATATATAGCTTCATATGTTTGGTGTATCTGTCTAAGGAGTGGTTGGGTATTTTTGTTTCTGAATTTACTTCCTAGATTTTTAATTTAATTTCACTCTGGTGTTCTGTTCTAAGACTGGCTTACATTTTCCCCCTCTATTCCCTCCTGCCTGTTCCCTTCAGCAGCCAGAAGGTGTGAGGAGGATTGTCAGTAGAGCCTAAAATTTGAAAACATAAAAGCCACCAGCAAAAACAAGATTTCCTGAAATGTTTCATTTGTTTCTGATTGAAGTCTTTATGCAACAGGTGAACAAAGCAAATATTAATCTTATGAGGAAACTTGTCCGTAATGGTCCTGATGTTCACCCTGGAGCCAACTTCATACAGCAAAGGCACACACAGATGAAAAGGTATCATGTTTATCTGTGATGATTCACTTTTTATTTCTCTACATCAACTTGTTCTTACTGCTGTGTAAAACCAGTTATATCTACAGGGATTAAAATTTATTTTTAGAATCTTTCATACAGGGCAGTAACAAAAAAAAAATGTCATTATCTCCCCAGGTTTAGTGTACAATTTCTTTTTAGATGATCTCTTGTATTTAAACTTAAGGCTACATAGTAATGACCATGAACTGCAATTAGATTTTTTTTTTTTAAATGACAGTCTCTCTGATTTGAAATAGAGAGTGTAGTACAGAGATAATGAAACCAGGCAGTTTTGGGCACATTGTACTGGCTGTTTTCATGGGAGATCTAATTTGCAGTCAGTTTATGGGTAGTAAGAAGTGATGGATTAAGAGTGAAACTCCCTATACTCCCTGATGCGGTTGAAACAAACTAATTGTTTTTATAAATAGACTTTTTTCTTACTTGTTATACTAATAACTGTAGCTTTGTTAACTAATGTCACAAAACCATTAATTATTTAAAATAGAAGCAGGGCTGATGTTTAATGATGCAATCCACACCAGTTTCTGTCTTCTAGATATTGTGATAAAATACTCCAACATTTAATGGAAGAACTTGCATTATAAACACAGAATTTATTTTCAGTTCACTTTACATCTTTCTGACTCCATTGCTATGTGTTGCTATTAGATTTCTGAAGTATGGAAATCGAGAAAAGATGGCCCAGGAGCTGAAGTTTGGTGATATTGTGGAGCGACATCTTATAGATGGTGACATAGTCCTGTTTAACCGACAACCCTCTCTTCATAAGCTGAGCATCATGGCTCACATTGTAAGTGCTCGCACAGCCTAACATACAGGTAGTGCATCCCTGAATATTGGGTGGTTTACCTTTGCTGGTGTTTATCTCTTACATGCACAAAAATAAACAGCTGCTTTTGAAAAACTGTGTGGGGACAAGCATGAATACAGTGCAGTTGTGCATTTGTGTGGGAGTGGGTGTGTAACTGGGCAGTATGCTGCCATAATTGACCTTGGTATCTGTTCCTGCGTAAGCATTCCATTTTTGTAGAGTTGATGTAATCTCTACAAAGCATGTTGTGTTCTGTGCTTTGTGTAAATTCTTCATAATGGAAGTTACTAGTGACATTTGTGTAACATACCCTGAATACCATTTCTGTCAGTTCGTGGTTGAGTTAAATACTATAATCAGAAGTTTTGACTTGAGTATGTACTAAAAAGGAAAGATGAAGCCTACAAGAAAGCACTTGGGCACGGCATTTCATCTTTTAGCATGCCTGACTGCATATGCATCACTTTTTTTTTTTTTTCCCTCCCCAGGCTAGAGTAAAACCTCATAGGACATTTAGATTTAATGAATGTGTCTGTACACCGTACAATGCAGACTTTGATGGGGATGAGATGAACCTCCACCTTCCTCAAACAGAAGAAGCAAAAGCCGAAGCACTTGTTTTAATGGGAGTAAGTGGATGATGTTGGTGTTGGGATTTTGCTAGTGACAGATGGGCTGAGCCCTGTATTTCTTAACTTGCATGTGAAATCTGAAATATCAGGATTCCTGGGCATGGATAATGTGTGACTGTGAAGCCACCTGAAAACTCTGCAAAAGGGAATTTAGAATATATTAGAACTGTTATGCAATGGTAGTTTAATAGACTTGCATTTAACATCTGTGGAAAATTCAGTGGGTTTAAGGAAGCAGATGTCATTAGTATGTTTCTGTTGGAATGGCCTTAGTGATTGCTACCAAAATAGGGTGTCTCTGTTACCAAACAGGTAGGTACTTTGCTTTCTGGTCTGACAGCCCAGCAATTGCAGATGGTCAGACCAGCTGGAAATGAGGCAGCAATAGTGTGCTTGTACTGGAGAAGGCAGTTTACCGGGGAAGGCAGGAGACAGTAGGCTCTTAGGGCAGGGAAAAAAGGGAGAAGGGAGGGATCTGATAAAGAGGGATCTGATGGTTGCAGGCATTGGTCTGTGGTGTGAAAGTAGAGTCAGTATCATCGATCTGAGGATTTTCCAGTACATTGCTCGTTTAGGATGACTGAATGCCACTGCTACTGCAGATGTACCAACACAGCTGTTGGCTGCAGCATGTGTTGGCTTGCTGAACTGATTTGTGAGCTGAAAGAGACACTGCCCCCTGCCAAGCATGTGATTCGGGTTTGCGTGGGACTGTGCTGCGTAGGTGGGGTGGTTAACTGGAGCAGTAGTCTCAAGTAAGACACAAGGGCTAGTGGAAGTGGCTAGCTTGATTATTACATTTCAGTAGGGACCACACAACTTCCGATATTTCCGTAGCTCCCTGTAGTGAGTGTAACCTCTTTTGTCCGTTCTCAAAGCTAGGTTGTATTCCCTTCCCTGTCCTCTTTGAACAGTAACCTACCAAACACATCAAGTTGATTGCAACTTCTGCTTTGGAAATAGAATATGTAATTTCCAGTAACTACTCTGAAATTGTTCCTTAACTGTCAGTAGATTTGAATGGACTATAGTGAACTGAAACTTCTAGTTTGCTTTTTCTATCTTTTTGAAGTAAGCTGTACTTTGATTTAGAATAAGCTTTTACCAGTTTTGCTAAAATAATGATCTTGAATGGTAAGTTTCCTTCTGAATAACAGAAGGAATATCAGTGTCTTCAAATGTGTATTTGTTTGTTTGTTTCTTGTATCATATAGACTAAAGCAAACTTGGTAACACCAAGAAATGGAGAACCTCTTATTGCCGCTATTCAGGATTTCCTCACGGGTGTGTATATAAGCGTATTGTAGAGCTATGTGATTTAACAGTTGTTCCTTCAGAATCCCTCTTTTCCAGAATATTTCTATGTTAATTAAAAAATTTCTCCTTTCACAAGTCAAAGTAACGTTATGAAAGGAAGGCCGATGTTAGCCTGAAATAATGATGTCCTCAAAATCTCTTCTAATAGTGCCTGCCTTTGTAGCAGTAATTATTATTACCTTGCATATGTTTTGCAGTGTTTCTCTGACGGAGGAAATTAATGTTTGGGATCTTTGTATGTGTTAGGTAGACAACGTAAACTGCTTATGTTTATGGTAGAGGAGTTGAATTCATTAGTCAAAAACTCGTTTTAACCTACAGTAAGTGCCTTCAGGTTTCCTTAATTCTTTGGGAAATGTTCAATACTAAGGAAGAAACTGTACAAAAATTAATGCTAAGGCCTTACTTTTACCTATGGGGTAGAGTCTGAGAGAGAGAATAAATTATAGAAATGTACTGGCTCTAATTTTTAGAAATTTAAGTGTGGATCAATTAAAAGAAAAATTCTGGAAAGGATTTACAACTGAAGCTATCTAAACTATTGTCACTTTGCATAGTAATTAGATAACTAGTATTAGAATGAAATCATTAATACTGAATATGCAGTAGCTTTTAGATTTAATCTCATTTTAGTCTGTCACTTTAATAATTTTTTATATTCCAGGTGCCTATCTTCTTACATTAAAAGATACCTTTTTTGATCGAGCTAAAGCCTGTCAAATCATTGCTTCTATCCTGGTTGGCAAGGATGAAAAGATTAAAGTTCGTCTTCCGCCTCCAGCAATTCTGACTGCATATGCATCACTTTTTTAAATGTGTGAAGCTATTTTTTAAATGTTAGAAGACTTTCTCTGTGTGTTCTTGACCCAGGATGATGTTCTCAGCAGAGACAGTTCTTGTTTTCTGACATTAGTTTTGTATGAAACTTTGTATCAAGTGCAAGGATCTGAATTCAGGGTCAAAGTTATGCAGAAGTTGTTTGATGGTTCCTGATG
Source organism: Podiceps cristatus (assembly GCA_000699545.1). Taxonomy (NCBI): domain Eukaryota; kingdom Metazoa; phylum Chordata; class Aves; order Podicipediformes; family Podicipedidae; genus Podiceps; species Podiceps cristatus. The sequence continues at coordinate 18,417 of JMFS01095260.1, read as the reverse complement.
CTGAACAGACTCAACCTTGCATGGTGCAGTCCAGACGCAGGGTTCCTTCAGGGTTCAAACATAGCTCTGCTACTATCAGGCTACTGATGAGACAGACCACTTGGCTGCTGCTGGTCAGGAGATCAGTCTTAGTAACCTTGCTGTTACTGGCTGTGCAGACTAATACGAGGCTAAGCGGAGAAACTGTGTTATTCATTGGGTGCTCTTGAATAATGTGCTGAAATGCTCAACAGTTGTACATTTCAGTATCCCATATTTAGGTGATATTAAACCTGGGAAACAGTGTGCTTCAGCTGTTAACCTGGTAATGTGTTAAAGAAGATGAATGCTATGTGATTATTTTGTTGGTGGTGGTGATTTTTGTTTGGTTGGGGTTTTTTTTGTTTGTTGTACACAAAACATTTATTATGAATGGTAGAGTATTTGTCAAATTTTGTAGAGAGCTATAGTATCATTTATTAGAGTCGAGTCTGTTACACCTTCACAGCTATTTAAGGATGTCTGTATTTGATTAATTTTGTATTTGAGGCAAACTTGTTTGGAGAGTTTAGTACATTTTCAAATTTGCTAAATACTAAGTATTGTTGTATTTTTTTTTTTTTTAAATATACCCTTTAATATCAAAATAATGAGTGTAATATTAGGGAAATCCAGAAAGTGAAAATGAAATACCCGTGAATAATATTAATTCAAAGCAAGGTCAGAGCATTTACGGGCAATATCCAATGTGAATTTTATAAATTTATATGAACTTAGGCTAATAGCTTAAAGCAGTTATTCTTTGCTTCTGTCACTCCAAATGAATAATTTTAGTGCTAGCTATGACAGTTACATTTAACTACAGCTGAGGAGAGTACATAATTATATGAATCTTTAACCTCCCAAAAATTTAAACTGAAGGCATTATATAAAGAAGGAATTATAGATGTGGTAATGTCTTTGGGAAATGAAATGACAAGCAGAAGCATCTTTTTTTCTTCCCCTCTTCTGATTGGAAAGGGAAACGTGGTAGTAAGAGGGAGCAATAGAACATATTTGTCTAAATGCATGCACATAACCTTATGTAAAGGATAACTATTCAGCAGTCAGTGTTTTTATAGCTATAAAAGTGCGTAATGCTTCTCAGTTCAAAGGAATGCTACTATGTACTTGCACAAATATAGTTGAGTATAAAAGGTTCTATATAGAAAACAACTTTACACTTAAATTCTTCCTTGCTGTTTTACTGTAGTTGTAGCATAAGCTCTGTAAACCTAATTTTTGTCCTTTTGTTTCTCTAAGCCTGTAACACTCTGGACAGGAAAACAGGTTTTCAGCCTCATTCTCAAACCCAGTGATGATTGTCCTGTAAAAGCCAATCTTCGAACCAAGGGCAAACAGTATTGTGGCAAAGGGGAAGACCTGTGTTACAATGATTCCTGTGAGTGACGCTTCTAAAGCTGTGTTTTGGAAGAAGAAATTGTAGCTGTTGTTTTCTTGAGTTTGTTGCTGTTGAGCTCGCTGTAGGAGTTAAACCAGTACTTCACATAAGTATTCTTGAAATGAAAAATAAAATTATGCAGCTTTTCTTAGAAGTTGAAGTCATGCTGAACACCAAAGACAAGACTTGGGTGTTTTCTTGTAATAAATTTTTTAATGTGATGCTAGGCTGGTGTTACTAATATAGTGTTTGAAGGTGAGAGAGAGAGAAAAGCAAAGAAACTTAGGAAGTGGTTGTGCAGAAGGCAAGTGGAAAAATGTCATATCTGAAGTGGGGGTAGTAATGCAGGGAATAGAAGTCAAACAGCAAAAGGGTTAGGATATGTAGGGAAGATAGGAAGCCTTAGGATATCAAACTGTCTGTATCCGTCCAGTTAGGAAAGTCAGAGTAGCAGATGGAAGGCAAAGCATCAGGGTTGAAGCAGCTGCAGGAGATTAGCAAGGCTTTGCTTATTATTTGTTTAACATTCATGTGCTGACAGTTGGAAAAGAACTTGAACAGGCAGGATTAGCTTGGTTCCTTGTTGCTCAGAAGTGTGAATTAAGGAACCTAGGGAGGAACCATTGATGTATACATTAATTTGGACATGCGATGTTCATGTGACAAAGAATTTACCAGTTGGGACTCAAACCGACTCTACACCAGACTCTGAGTGATTTCTTTAGAAGACAGGGCCACTCTGTGGTTGTGAAGTTGGTTTTGGTTTTTCTTTTTCTTCCAGCATCTAAGGAATGTAGGGTGAAAGGCAACAAAGCAATGCCGTTCACACTCATGAACGGGCCATCTTCTTTGCTTGGCAGTCTTTTCATTTTAGGAAGTATGGGAAGAATTTCCATTTTCTGAGTTCAACAGTAGGGGATGATGTGGAAAACTTTTGGACTTCATTGCAGTTCTCTAAAAAAAAGCTTCATTTCTGAAGCAACACTAATTCTCTTCAGAAAGTTCTCTGCATATTCTCCGAAGTCTCAAGAAATCCTAGTATTACCTTTTGATTGTATATAAGTGATAGAGCCGTCAATTCTGGTTCAAGAAGATGATTACCTAAATTCACACTGAAAATATTGAGCATAGAGTACAATGTGCAAACACCTACAGCATTCTGCATAAAATTATTTAAATTGGATCCATCTACATAGGCCAGTTCTTCTTTGAAAGATGCATAATAAAGTTGAGGATTAACGTATATTGTACTGCTCTCATGGAAAGTATGTCTGAAGTTCATGTACAGAAGATGCTTTTTAATTGGTTAAAGGCTACAGCTTATGAGGAAGATTCACTGCCTGAAATGGAAGAAGGTTCCTGATGAAACAAAGGCAGTAATCTAAGAGGCAGTGTGTACGGGCCTACAGGCCAAACTGATGTCACTGTGATATGCTTGTAACTAAGAGACATCTAAGTCCAGTGTGTCTTTTGAATTCAAGCTGTGCCTCCAAGGTGATTGAGTTGAACTGAATATCAGGATCTCGGAATAAGAGAATTGTAACTTCACTTCTGAAATTTTGTTGCTTTACCTTATAAATAAATAAATAAATAACAGTGGTTTATTATGCATGACTTTTACTCTAGACAGGTAAGCGTCTCTTTGAAGACTTTATTCAAAGTTTATTTTCAGATTTTTAACAAAAAGGATTATTCACAGTGTTTCTCACAAGTCTTAAATTGGATACAGTTGCCTTTCTAAGGAGGAAGGAAAATAAGTTTTAACTTATGTTTGTCGGTCAGGTTATAGGCTGTTCCCCTTACTAATGTGCTTCTACAGATACATTAAATGTTTGTCTTTGGGTTTTGTTCTTTTAATGAATAGAGATTTTATTTAAAAACTCACTCCATAACTGATTATTAGACTAGGTAATGGTGTAGAAAACCGGTGAATTCTTTTTGCCTCTTTACTTCTAGATGTCACAATTCAAAACAGCGAGTTAATGAGTGGCAGTATGGACAAAGGAACCTTAGGTTCAGGATCCAAGAACAACATCTTCTACATCTTGCTGAGAGACTGGGGGCAGGTAGAAGCTGCAGATGCCATGTCACGACTAGCCAGACTTGCTCCTGTCTATCTTTGTAAGTACATTCCTTTGTAAAATAGTATCTTAAAGCAGAAATACAGGGCAATCAAGCAGGATTTTTGCTGCAAATATGATGCACTGTGTTTAAAAAAAAAAAAAAAATAGTTGTGAAGCAGGCAGAAACAGTGAAACAACTGGTTGTGCTTATGAAATGCTTATGATAGCTGCATGATGGGAGGGAAAAAATAGTTCCCAATGATAATATTTCCTGGGTTTAATTTTTGTCTGTATGAAATTGTGCTATCAATATTTGTTTTTTGCCCTTTTTTAATAATAGCTAATCGTGGCTTTTCAATTGGAATTGGTGATGTAACCCCTGGACAGGGCCTGCTAAGAGCTAAGTATGAGCTCCTGAATGCTGGCTATAAAAAGTGTGATGAGTACATTGAAGCTCTGAACACTGGTAAGCTACAGCAGCAGCCTGGATGTACTGCAGAAGAGACACTAGAGGTAAAAAAATTTAATTTAAAACACAACATTTTTAGAGTAGAGAATTCATGAATTTATCAGTGTAAATTGTGAAGTTCAAAGTTGTCTTCTGAAACCTAAAAATACAAGCAAATAGCAGCTTTAGTGGAGTCTATCTAGGCTTAACATTTAGGTGCTTGCATGCATCTAAAAATGTTACCCAAGTACTAAACAACTGATAGCCTTCCTTCCCCACCTTCCCTCCCTCCCTCCCATACAAGAGAATAAAATTGTCATACAAGAGAATAAAATGACACGGGTAATTGGAACAGGGTTATTTACATTTATCAATATTTGCTAAGTTTGTAACTAACGGTAACAGTAAAGAACTAATCCAAGAAGCAAAACATTCCTTTAGTTATAGATCTGTTTGCAAGCATTTTCTTGCTCTTTACTGGGGCAAAAGCTAAGGGGACTTTGCTTATTCTGTGTTTTTTTCATTTTTTTCCTGTAGAAATTTTGATTAAGAGCAATGAATGTTGCCCAAAAGCTTATGGACAGGGACTTAATGAAGTCAGCTGAAGAACACTTTTCATTGTCTTGCATAGTTTTATGCATTTGTCATCTTGTCTAACCAATGTCTAGTTTTAACCTTTAAAAAAAAGTAGAAATTGAAAATGGAAAACAAAACCAAAACTCACAACCAAACAACCAGAAAACCTCACAGTACTTCACTATGATGAAGTACTGCCACAGTTGTCCAGTTTGAAGTGGCGCTCTGTCTGAAAGAAGCGTCTTTTCCACTCTTCCTCTTTTCAGGCACCTGTGTATGTCCTAGAATGTTGTTTTTTTTTTTGTTTGTTTGTTTTTTTTTTTGTTGCAGTTATGTTCTTAACAATTGGAGATACCAGTATTGAATTCTCTGAAAGCAATCCAAAAATACTTTTTTTGGTGGTAATCTTTCATGTAGTGCAGTGAGACTTAGAGCTTAGATCAGGGCTCAGTTTAGCTTAAATTGGTGCTGCTGCCAAAAGAGGTGGTGGTGTCCCTGGCTACCCCTGTCTTATCCAACCAAAGACTTTTTGTGCAGCAAACTGGGAAGTTAGGCAAGTTAAAAGTTAAACTTGTTTTACCCAAAGCAATGTCTCCTTCTCCTTATTGTATTTTGAATTCCTTTCGACTGTTAAAAGGTATTGCTGGCAAGTGATAGAGTACTGTTTGTATATGGTATTTTTAATAAATGCTGAGTCTCTGAAATGTTGTGTTTCAGGCCTTAATCCTTAAAGAACTCTCTGTTATCAGAGATCACGCTGGCAGTGCCTGTCTCAGAGAGCTTGACAAGAGCAACAGTCCCCTTATCATGGCTCTCTGTGGTTCTAAAGGTAGGGAGAGAGAAACTTTGGAAGTAGATTGCTTGCTCCATCACTGTTCTCAAAATTACTTGTTTTGTCTTTATAGCTTGTTTTATACAGTCAGTTGTGCAAGTATTAAATTCATGTTATACAGATTTGAAGTGACTTCTCAGGTTGGGTATAGTGAATTAAAATCAAGCTGATATGCTAGTTTTTGTATCTTTAAATTTTTAGTACAAGTTGAAAAGTGTCCTATTGGAACTTCACGTATTCTTAAGACTCGAATTAATTAATCAGGAAGAAGCTTTCAGTTGCATTTTTGACTTCAAGTATCTATATCACATATAAAAACCAACTGGAAATTCTATATTAAGAATTGGAACTAATAATTCTTACATCTCCACTGCTTTGTTTCTGAAGGACCACCTGTATAGTAAATACTTGTTTTATACTCAAATTCTTATCTGGGCTTTCTTTTGTTTCTTATGAGAATTTTAAGAAATCGCTTAATCCTTTGCCTTTATTTATCTGTCTCTAATAAATTCTGGTAAGCCTCAGGGTGACATTTTGTATTTTTAAAGAAATACTGAAATCTAAGAAGAGTAATATGTTAAGTGTGCAGTTTGGAGTGGGAGGCATTCTTTGCAAGCATGTTCAGCAAATAAAACTTCTGAGTTAATGACTTAATTCTCTGTGACTTAATTTGTTCTAGGAATCTTGGCAGACACTGAACCCTTCATGAAAAATACTGTGAAAGTATGTTTGTTGAAGAAATTGTGAAGCAAAATATGTAGGTTAGGATCATGGGGTGTGTAAAACACAATCCATAGTACAAAACGGGAGAATTTAAGGACTGTAGTCAAATAGTGGTGGCATGAATGACTATGACACAAATTAAAAAAAAAAAAATAAAAATAAAAGGAGTTATTAGCTATATCGTAGACTAACGTAGTTGTCAGTCTGCATAAATGCTGAAATGAACAGGACAAGTAACAGAAAAGCTTCTTTAACAGTTGCAATTCTAAGTGCATTTTTGATGAATTATGAAGCTAAATAACAGATCTTCATAGACATGTAGATAACACATCAGGGGAGCAGTGATATTCCTCATTTGTGAGAGATTTTTCTTTCTTTTCAGGCTCCTTCATTAATATATCCCAGATGATTGCTTGTGTAGGTCAGCAGGCTATCAGTGGGTCCCGAGTTCCTGATGGATTTGAGAACAGATCCTTGCCTCACTTTGAGAAGCATTCTAAGGTAATTCAGTGTGTTTACAGTACGCTGTAAAGAAAAGTGAAAGAAGTTGCCATAAACCGTTTTAAGAAGGATGCATGATAGGTTGTGATGTTGTGACATGGTGAAAGAAAAGAATTATATATGGTGAATGTAGAATGTTTTGAATGTTATTTGGGAGTTAACAGGAGTGTTGTGAATTGCTATAGGATGTCTAGTTAGCTTGAATTTTAACAGCTAAGCTTTGCTTTAGACCTTTCTAATTTAGTAAAATTTAAGTAAGTCTGATGATAGATTTTTGATTCTCTTTAGAGTTCTAAAAATCCGTTAAAACTTCTCTTGCATTATGTTTCACTGCTCTAAGACTTTTCAGGACAAATGCTGAGTGTGTGTCTGTACCTTCAGGCAGGTGAAACATGCCACATAAACCATTCTGGAGTCTGGTTTTTCTTTTTTTTTTTTTCACTGGGGTAGATACCATGGCCTACTCTGAATGTTCCATGTTTGAGTTCTGTTCTACATGAAGTAATAAGGGGTCTCATGCACTTGTTAATATAATTCATTAAGATTCTTCTATTTTTTTTTTTTAAACTGAAAACCTATCTGAAAGACTTTAGATGACATACAGTGTGTTTTTTCTGTAACATGCATACAGAATATACATGGCATTTTAACTGTTTTTTTTCCCACTCTTCTCTCTAGCTCCCAGCGGCAAAAGGCTTTGTTGCTAACAGCTTCTATTCTGGGTTGACTCCCACTGAATTTTTTTTTCATACAATGGCTGGTCGAGAAGGTCTGGTTGACACAGCTGTAAAAACCGCTGAAACTGGATATATGCAGGTAACTGTCAGTGGAGCGGGGGTTTTATCAGTCTTGCAAAATGAAGATATTTCTTATATGCATGTTGAGGTGAGGGGTGGGGGAGAAGTGCATACAGTATGTGCGCGTCTGTTTGTTTTTAATGTAACAGAGTAATTTATACTGTGAAATACATGACTTCACTTTATTCTCCAGTAGATGTGAGGTTTGTAAACCAGACCTCAGGCAATGGTGCAGTGATATACTTGTATTAACCTGTTTCCTCTTGAACATGAGTGATAAAATCCCTTGTTCTATTGGAATTTTTGAGGACTGCTTTCTATGTAGTGTGTGTTCCTAAAACCCATGTGAACTGGCTGAAAAGGACCTGGGGGTGTTGGTCGACAGCCGGCTGAACATGAGCCGGCAGTGTGCTCAGGTGGCCAAGAGGGCCAACGGCATCCTGGCCTGTATCAAGAATAGCGTGGCCAGCAGGACCAGGGGGGGGATAATGCCCCTGTACTCGGCACTGGTGAGGCCACACCTCGAGTACTGTGTTCAGTTCTGGGCCCCTCACTACAAGAAGGACATCGAGGTGCTGTAGCGCGTCCAGAGGAGGGCAACGAAGTTGGTGAAGGGCCTAGAGCAGAAGCCTTATGAGGAGCGGCTGAGGGAGCTGGGGGTGTTTAGTCTGGAGAAGAGGAGGCTGAGGGGAGACCTTATTGCTCTCTACAGCTACCTGAAAGGAGGTTGTAGCAAGGTGGGGGTCGGTCTCTTCTCCCTAGTAATGAGTGATAGAACGAGAGGAAACGGCCTTAAGGTGCGACAGGGGAGGTTTAGGTTAGATATTAGGAAAAACTTCTTCACCGAAAGGGTGGTCAGGCATTGGAACAGGCTGCCCAGGGAAGTGGTTGAGTCTCCATCCCTGAAGGTATTTAAAGAACAGATAGATGCGGTGCTTGAGGGCGTGGTATAGATGGACTTGGCAGTGATGGGTTAACAGTTGGACTCGATGACCTTAAGGGTCTTTTCCAACCTTGACAATTCTATGATTCTATGAATGATGGAAATTTTGTCCATAGATTTTAACACAGATTTGAGTTGTGAGTGCTTTTTCAGATACAATATTTCAGCAATTAGAAACAGGAAACAGAAAGCCTTGGTCTGGGTTATTTAAACAGAAGATTGAATGACAGAAATATGGCTAAAGTTCCCTTTCAGTACCTATCCTCTTTAGGTAACAGGCACCTTGGCCATATAGACTTGGACTTACAGTTCAGTAAAGTGTTAGTGTATTTGGCTGTACCTCCTGTGAAAATAAATGTCCCTCCAACAAAGCTGCTTGCTATTATGAGTAGTATTAAGACTTCAGAGCAAATATTTTAGTATTTTAAGTATAGTCCTCTTCCCAATATAACGGGCAGTGGAAAAGCCAAGATAATCTGGGGCTGGAGACATGTTCAGACATATGCAAGTAACTCCACAAAGATTGAAATCGATTCTTTTTGGGATGGGTGGCTAATTAGACCCTTTGTCTCCCAAACTAATGGAATAATGTTTGTGTGGGTGTTAAGTATCTACAAATATATATAAATATAATAAGCAACCTGCAAAATATTTTACTCATCGACTTTCATCCTACATGAATAAATTGTAGCACTTGGACTTTAGAATTAAAAAACAAACAAAACACATTTATTTCATCTTATCTTTTTCTTCCAATCACCAATTTATATTCTTTAGTGAGCTAATTTATTTTCATAGAACAATGAAGTCCATCTTCCAAGTAAAAACATCTTTAACCCCTAATGCTTCATAGCATGCTTTCTTTTTGGGTGGTGGAGGAAGGAAGATGGTAGTAAAGGGATTTCCCAATACAAGGAATTAATGTAAGAGAATTAGTTAACACTGGTAGAAAAATAGAACCTACTGGCTTTGACAGATGAGCTCTTTGTTTTTTGTCAGTGAAAATAACTGCTGACTAGTTTTGCTTCCATACACAAAAAGTGTTATGTATCCCTTGAGAAATAAATTGAAAGAATATGAATATGCTGTCAAAAAAAAAAAAAAAAACAAACCAAACACCCCCCCCCCCAAAAAAAACCAAACCAAAACAAAAAAACAACCAAATTCATCAAACTATAATAGGATCTTGCAGTTTAGCTTTAGATTTCCTATACAATGGGATTTCTAAATCTGGAGAATTGTGGTGTTGCTTTAAATTTTGTTACTGTTGGCTTTTGTGTTCTGGGGAATCTACAGTAAAGCCCTAGGGATTACGTATGGTTTAAAATAGGTTTTCATGCCTGCTAATCACTGTGTCAGATTTATTTCCTGAGTCTAGTTTCTATACCTTTCGTAATCCAAATCAATAGCTATTTTTAAAAAGATCCCATTTACTTTCCTTGCACTCTTTTTTTTTTTTTTCCCTTCAGAGGCGGCTGGTAAAATCACTTGAAGATCTTTGCTCACAGTATGATTTGACTGTCAGAAGTTCTACTGGTGACATTATACAGTTTATTTATGGAGGAGATGGCTTGGACCCTGCAGCCATGGAAGGGAAGGATGAACCGCTAGAATTCAAGCGAGTTCTAGACAATATCAGAGTAAGGATTATTGAAATCTTTGTTGGAAACGTGAAAAGACTATTAAGCATGTAGGAGGAAGTTCACAGTATGATTTGACTGTCAGAAGTTCTACTGGTGACATTATACAGTTTATTTATGGAGGAGATGGCTTGGACCCTGCAGCCATGGAAGGGAAGGATGAACCGCTAGAATTCAAGCGAGTTCTAGACAATATCAGAGTAAGGATTATTGAAATCTTTGTTGGAAACGTGAAAAGACTATTAAGCATGTAGGAGGAAGTAGTAAATTATGGGGAGAAGCGTTTCAGTAGTATTTATTTTTAAATTGCATTTTTGAGTAGTCCTGGTCAGTCTTTTAGCATGTGTATACTAAGTTATAGATGTTTTTTACATTAGAACAGAACAACTACGACCAAACCATGTATAAGCTGTGAAAAATAGAATTTTCTTCTGTGCTTAGACATAGTTCTAGGGCCTAATATCCAACTCACTAGGTAAATTACTATTGGCTTAGTTGGGTACTAGATTGGACTTACACAAAATAATTTCTTAATAAATCAAGACATGCATGTTTGCGTTGAACTGCTTAAGTCAGAGGCCTGATGTGTTGCTGGACATATTGTGGTGTTTGAAGAACGGTATTGTTTTGTTTTGTAGTTGGTGGGTTGGTTGTTTCCTCCCACCTGCCCCCCAACAAAGATAAAAGCCTTTTGCTGAATTAAGTGCTCAGGTTTCTGTAATGTGAGCGTAATTAATTGATAGAAATAGGTGTATGTATATTTTCAGGTTCACATAAGTAAGTAGAAGTGTATGTGGACCTTCTCTTCATGATAGTCTGCTATTAGATAGTAAAACCAACCAAAAAAACCAAACCAGAAAACACCCACAAAACAAAACCAACCAAAACTAAAGAACTCTGTTAAATATATATATATATATGTTCTGTCTCTTTATAATGAAGTTTTTGTGCATTTGTTTTATGTTAAGAAGTAATTTTTTTTCCTCTTAAGGCTGTATATCCATGCAGAAGTGAACCAGCCCTTAGTAAAAATGAATTGGTGTTAACATCCGAATCCATCATGAAGAAGAATGAATTTCTTTGCTGCCGAGACAGTTTTCTGCAGGTAATTATCTCACTTCCTTATTGCACTGTGATTACATTTTCCTTATAAATTAAGGAAGTTAAATAAAATGGTCTTATCAATCTGTAGGAGCGGTGACTGAATTTCATGTGTTAGTAGCAGGAGTAGTAGTTTTGTTCAGTAATATATTTCTATACATTTAGTGGGCGGGCAGGTGGAACTAGCAATTTTAATTCTTATTATGGTAGTGGTTCGTGTTCACCACAGGAACATTAGAAATGAGAGTAAAATCTAGTGATTTTTGACTAAGAAGGTGCAGCTGATCAGAGATGCCTTGCTGGAATTTCTCTTCATAGCAAGATGATACAGTAATTATATGCTTCCCCTGGGATGTTATAAATGAAATAATACTTACTGACTCCATGTTAAGAAACCACTAGGACTGAGTCTCATACTCCATTATTATGCATATGTTTTGATAGTATCGCCTTTCTGAACAACCTGATGTGTTTGTTTTCCTGTAATAGAAGCACCAGCTATATGCTTACACTTACTTACCTTGTTTTCTTATGATAGTAACCCAGCAAAAAGCTTGTGTTGTACGAAGTGCTTTGCTGGACAGGGCTTATAGTACGGGGAGTACTTACATGTCTTTTAAGGATGAACGTATGTTCACATGGTTGCTTGCACTTTGAATTGTAAAAGTTAATTTGTTTGAAAGAATGTAAAACAATTTTAATATTTATGAGAGCGGCTGCAGTTAAGAGTACTTTGGGAGACAGTGATGAAAACTGTAGAATTGACCTGCCTGTGGACATGGGAAGTTGTTACCTTCTGATTACTGTCAGTGGTCAACATGAATTTAGTGACCTGCTTTTGAAGGGTTTCTTTTTAATAGATCAGAGTGCTTCAGAGCAGAAGGTGACAAAACTAGTAAGTAGCTGTCTATAGACCTGATTTGCAATTCTGTTGCTAGAGCAGTGTTGAAAAAATAATTATATCCATACTTGAAATATGCTGTAAATCTTAATTGCATCTCTGAAGAAAAAAAAAATGCAATATACTAATATCAAAGTTTGGAGATGGAGCTGTTCTTTGAGGTGTATATACTTTTAATGATATCAGGAAAATCTAAATAATTGCTATTAATTTCAGAAGCACAGGTATGGCTACATTGCCTTAATGGTAATTAGTTTAACTTAAAAATCTTAAGTTTTATATACTGTTACATTTTCTTCTTTCCTTTTTTTTTTTCTGTTCATCCTTGAAGACATTAACTGAGACAGGTTATGAAAAATATAATGAGGTAATTGTAGCATGTGTGTGCACTGTGTGAGCATTAATGTTAGTGCTTTTTAGCTAAAGATGTGTGTATAGTGCTAAAGTAATGATTAGCATATATACATTACTGCTTGTTAAATTACAATGTAGACATTCATCACAATAACTTACCCAATACCTTTTTAACGGTGACAACCATGACACGTGAATTAATCTCCAGAGTTAGATTTAAGGATTTTGAGGATTTGAAGCAGCTTTCTTTTAGTACATGACTTTCCTTTCTAAAACTTACTCTTTCAAACTCTAGGGATATTAGCATGTTTTTCTGATGTTTTCCTGTCCCTTCCACCATTTGTCCCTTCCACCATTTGTCCCTTCCACCATTTGTCCCTTCCACCATTTGTCCCTTCCACCACAGAGCTATTTCTTATTGCTGTTATTTTACAAGGAGGTTCCTATAATGGGCTTATGCACTCTTGTCCAGAAAACAGTATTTCTAAATAGCCTTTTTCAAAGAGACTAGCGGTCATTCTGCTGTGCTCTGCCCTCCCTGGAGGGAATTCAGCTGATGCGTTGGCTGGCACGATTTCAATTGTGTTAATATTTTAATGTGTTTGAGTATATTAAGATACAGGTGAAGGGAAATTTTTGTTTTCTTCTTATTGAAAATCTTTAGAAACCCTTAAAATTAAAAAAAAAAAAAAATCAATCTTTTTTTCTATGGTTTTTTTTTTTTGGCGATGATAGAATATGAATAATGGCGAGTGTGGTGCAAGCATGGAAAAGGCTCAGCACGTGGCCAGTCGGTGCTGGCATATGTAGAGTTGACTTAATGGGTCTGCCTGGACTTGAATGGATTATTGCTGAATCTTGTGGGATTCTCTGTGCCACTTTGCATTTTGGTGGACTTTTTAACTGTGAGGATTCTTATATTAGCAGTGCTTCACATATATAAGTGATCCCACTGGCTTAAGTGCTGGGAAACATGATGCAAACACCTGGGTGCGTAGGCTTTATACCCTGGGCTGCTGTTTTGACTAAATCACATTGAGACAGAGCTTACTGAGTCAGTTTGCTGCCTTTTCATTAAAGAGGTCCAGGCTAAAAGACTTTAGGTTTAAATGATGTGAAAGAACCTATGCTTTCTTGAGCTCATTCTGGAAGTTACATAGCTGTACTCATAGAGGACATTGTTGCAGTGAAGTGTTGCCCATAGAGACAGAGAGGCTCAGCAAAGAATGAGCTACACTTTCTTTCTACTTGTAGCATAAATTAACCCATAGATTGGATAAACTGACAACAAATAATTGAAAGTTCAGAGGAATAGGTAATTTGCTCCTTTAGTTCTTGTGCATGAATAAAACTTTAGACAGTGAAAAGTAAGTGCCTTCAGAGATTTATTTCTTACCTTTTGGCTCTACTGTATGGAAATTGGGTTGTCAAGCACTGGAGCAGGCTGCCTAGGGAAGTGGTGGAGCCACCGTCCCTGAAGGGATTTAAAAGACGTGCAGATGTGGCACTTAGGGACATGGTTTAGTGGTGGACTTGGCAGTGCTGGGTTAATGGTTGGATTCAATGATCTTAAAGGTATCTTCCAACCTAAACAATTCTTTGATTCTGTGAAATAAATGTGTCATTTGAGTACCTTATTTTTACAATTCAGAGTGGTATCTAACAATGGATTTACTATGTTGGAGTTTTGGGGTTTTTTTAAGTATTTTGGAACTTGGGGACTATCACACAGGAAAAGTTGTCAATAAACAGTTTGCCATAATGCTGTTTGCAGTCCCATGCAGTTTTGGTCTTAAGTCTGCCCTGTTTTGTGGTTTCTCCATACAACCACAAGATCAATTACTCAGCCACTATGACAACTTCTTTTGAAGAGGTAGTGGTGGTGTGATTATTGTTACCGTCACCTGGTTTTACATGAGAAGGTAAAAATTTAAAAGAACTTAGTCTTCAGTGTTCTGGAGGGAGAAGTTAGTGTTACACCTTCTGCCTTCTTCCCTTTCCACTCCTTCCTTCCTGCCCTTCCACAAAAGATGCATCTTTCAAGATAGAATTACTTTTCAAGTCTCTCCTTTAGTGTTTTTTTTCCGTTAGATCAAATGTTCTGGATGACCTTCTGCAAGTCCTGCAATATTAACTTTTTTAACGTACCCATAGTAAAAAGATAATTTTTCTGATACCACATTATTGCTTAACACTTATTTTAGGAAATAATTCAAATTATCATTTTTATGCAAAGATTTCAGGGTCAAAAGCCTTTCAAATAGCAAGATATTTCATTTGTGAATTAATGTTACTTATTGCGGGGTAAAAGGGGCAGAAATGTATGAATGCATCCTGTTGCCATCCAAATGGGGAAACAGTTTGAAGCATCCGTTCCAGCAGCACACTTTTGTTGTCAGTTCTTTCATTTGAACTTTGTTCTAGAATTCACAGAAAATAATGTACAGTCTGAAAATACCTTGAATACCAGTAAGAATGTTGTTACTTTGGGAAGCTGAGAATTCTGTTAGGATTTAATAGAAGTGTTTTGATAATGACTTATAAATACAGTTTGGGGGGGGGAAGGTAGTCACTCAAGTAATATACTCAATTTTGCAAGTAATTTTCAGTGCCCGGCTACTGCAGTAGTTGGAAAGAGTCCAGTACTGAGTGAAGAAGTGGTGATATCATCATCATCCTGGTTGTCAGGCAGGACTAATGGGATGGAAAGGGTTTAAAAGGACTCTAAAAATCAAACTATTCACTTCTCTGCAGAGGCTTTCCAAATTAGTGTTGAAGTAGATGGGAAAGATTTCCTCTTGCTTTTTTGTTTATATTTTGATAACCCTGTGCTATGGCAATGACTTGCACTGAGTTTACTTTTATGGGAGAGTTTAATCATGGACATAATATTTCATAACTTCTAGTGTACATATCACTCGGGCATTATGCTTTCAATATAGATGTTTCATAGAAATGTTGGATATTTTTCTAACAGTATTGTTTCAATTTATGTCCTGGTAAAGACTGCTAGAACTACTTTTGGGTAAACCTGGTAAGAGAGAGAGAGGCTTATGTACCACTTCATGTTAAATGCAATCATCTGCAAGACCTCCCTACAGCATAGAGAAGTTATTTTAACTGTGTTAGGTAGAGACTGATGTGTAGAGATAAATTTTTATGTGTGTGTGTGTGTGTGTGTGTGTCCCCAAAAAAAAAAAATAAAGTACATATTGAATCTCTCAAATCTGTCTGGCAGGTGTCCTTTATGTATTTCCTCTCTTGCCACAGTCTTTCCACTTTGACTTATTTGGAATACTGAGAAATGAGTGAGAATGTGTTTGTGTCAGTATACTCAGAAAATAAGAATTTTAAGTTTGGGGTGGTTTTTTTTTTTGCTTTTCTTTTTTTTCCGTGATAGAATCAGATTCAGTAAGTGGTGAGAAGGAAGGAGGGATCAACCAAAGTAAAATCTCTTAAATTTTCAGTGTGTGCTCAGGAAGGATGCTTTTACTCAGTGTGGACCATATTCCTCATGTACTACTACTAATTTTTGGTTACACAAGAGTGAATCTGGTTTGCTAAATTCTAGTATATGTGCTGGTCTAAGTTTTGATGTTCTCTTCATACTGTGCATTGTTAATTTATTATTGTCAATTTTCTATTTGGAGCTCTAAGCAAATAGCTTACTGCTGAAGACTTCAATATGAAGACCATGTCTTTGTTTACTGTTGTTTTAATGTAATTTCAGGAAATTAAAAAATTCATCAAAGGTGTTTCTGAGAAGATAAAAAAAACTAGGGACAAATATGGCATTAATGACAATGGCACAACAGAGGTAAATAGTTTCAAGCAGGTAATTACATAGTGTTCAATCTTCATAAGCTATTGCTTTTCCAACTGTTCTGTTCTCTTTTTAGCCACGAGTTTTGTATCAGTTGGATAGGATTACTCCAACACAACTAGAGAAGTTTCTAGAGACTTGTAGAGACAAATACATGAGGTAAGTGTTTAGCTTGTTATTTTCCCAATTTATTTCCCTCCTCCCCTCTTCCCCCATTCAGCGTTTGTTGCTTTGTTTGCAGTCTAGGAGTGCATTTTGCTGTTTTCACTGTATGATTGTTGGTTCTTTTGTGAATGCAATACAAATAAAGAACAAGAAACAGTTGGTCCAAATGAGAAAAACATTACAAGACAAAAGTAAATGCCAAAAAAAAAAAAAAAGGCATTGCCATCTACAGGTGGACTTGTTGAGGCAGAGCTGAGTCTTGTACAACAGCTCTAGAGGTCTGACACAGCTGACGTTTTTACCTGTCTTGAGTCATAATCAGATTCTTTCATTAGAGGACTATTACTGACTTGTTTGGTTTCCTTTTACATTGTAGAAAAAATGCTTTGTATTTCATTTTATATTTCTTGAACATGCAAAGCTATCTGCTTGCGTTAAGGCACCTTTCTTCTGAAATAGTAGTAATCATACCAGTGAACACAATTTTGTTCTATAGCTACTTAATACTAATACCCACAGATCATATTTTGACAGCGGATTCTGGTAAAAGCCAAAAGTGATAGGATTCAGAGGATAATGTTTAAACACTAGCATTTTTACACCCACTGGCAGACCTGTTCCCTTCCTCCCTCTCTTGCAGGAGGTTGTTCCAAACCTTCAAAAACTTCATGCAAAATAATGTCTGGATGGATCAATTTCAAATCCATATGAATCTTGATGATTATTCCTGATCTGTACAGTCTGTGAAGAGTTATATCATACTTTGTGCTAACATGTTCTTGAATCTGTTATGCACTTGTAGAAGCTTTTTGTTATTCATAGTCTCTAACAAGATTGTGATAGTATGGATGTTTTCGTCTCTATCCATTGAGAGTTGTTTCATTTACTTAGACTCCTTAGATTTGGTCATTGCCATGCAGACATCATGACATCTGCTTTGTGGCCTTACACTCACCTGCATCAATTGTTTACTAATATCTTTTTTGTTTCTTGAGAAAATTCATGTATATGTTAAATTCTTAACATAATTGTTTTAAAGCAATTTCTGTTTTTCTGCTTTCAGTTATTAGGATTACTTGCTTGTGTTTGTCTTAAGTGTTCTTAAATATGAATTGTCTGTTTTACTGTAGTAAGTTGTTTTAGGATAGTATATTACGCTGATCTGACAACTAAAAGATTAGTACCCTTGGAAAGGATATAATTGCTATGATGACTGTTTTTGTTTTATAGACTATTGTTATTTTACCAGGAGAAATCTGTCAGCTAAGATTTCAGCAATTTTGGGGTAGATATGACGGGAATGTAAAGAGATCTCCAAACAATAGAAAGAATGATGTCCTCTACTTAATTACTCTTGTTTTACAGTCACCCAGAATTAATTCCTTTAGATGTTACAAGCTAAGTCACTATTAGACAGCAATTCTACTTGGTAAGAGTTCATCAAGGAAAATGCAAGAAGCTGCTACAAGTTAGATTGATTTAGGAGGTGGTATTGTGCCTTAAGTTCAGAGGTTATGTTTGCTCTAGAAAAGCAGATCCTATTGCACTCTGTGCAAGCTTAAGAATGCTAATTGCGGGATCTGAACAAAATTGTAGGGGAGAACATAAACCACCCCTTACAGCTCATTTTGAGATCGCATATTGTAGTGTAGTGGTCTTCGTCTTTTGTCCTGTAAGGGCAACCAGTTCTCAAAGTACATAAATTTTAGAAAGGGACAAATGTGGGAAAGAGCCCATTACATGCATAACTTGAAGGCAAAGTAGGTCATCAGTATAGGGCTTCTGAATGAGATGAAAACAAGAAGGCATTAATATCTGGATTTTGCTTTGGTAAAAAGTAATCTGCATAATAATTTCTCAAAGAAGACTTAATAAAGGTCTCTTGTGCTTAAACATACGAAGGGGAGTATTGGAAATGGTAGCATATGGGATTGCTCTGAATGGGGAATCCTTAATCTACTGCTTGATGCTTAGGAGGAAGACAGCAAGTGTTTTGTTTTCTGTTACGGATGTTATACTGGATCTGTGGAATGCCTTTATGACAGGACAACTTCTTGCCTTGCATGAGATCAGTCTTGAGTATTGGTGACCTTTTAACCTCTCACAGAATCACAGAATGGTCTGGGTTGG
>KL278762.1:9993-22424 GCA_000699545.1 Podiceps cristatus | reverse complement strand
TATAGTATTTCAGCAGGAGACCATCTCACATTAAACTTACTTTTAACGTACTTTCAAATCGTTTGTGTATTTCCAAATAAACTGTTACAATTGGGTTAATAATGCCTATGCTGATACATTTTCAAGAAAAAAAAAAGACCTTTTTAACCAGCTGGCCTCTGCAAAAAGCATGTGCAAGACTGAAACGCTTATGGAAGAATTTTAGCTTAGGAGTGTGCTGAGGACATCAGAATCTAAATTTCCTTTTATTATTTATTCGAAGAGGTTCTGATACCCCCTAGCAAATGGGATCAGTGAACCTGCTTCCCATGCATTGTCCCTGTCCATTGAGCTGGTACTCAAAATGTCAGGAAACTTCCTTCTTTCCCTGTGGAAAATTAGACAGCACTTCTGAGGGGAAGCTAATATTAGAATATCCTGCTATAGAGAAAATGGTCTTAAGTGCTTTCTTGCGTCATCTGAGAATTGGGCAGATGCTTAGTTAAAAAAATGAATAGAGCTTAAAAACAGGGTAATTAATTTAGTAAAATGAGGGGTGAGGTTCACAGTGTTACTGCTTTTTCTCTTACCTACTTGGTCAGGCTAAATTAAAAATAAAACAAAACTCATTATTGTTCACAATGTCATCTTTGTGTCTTTACCGGCTTTCTTGCGTCATCTGAGAATTGGGCAGATGCTTAGTTAAAAAAATGAATAGAGCTTAAAAACAGGGTAATTAATTTAGTAAAATGAGGGGTGAGGTTCACAGTGTTACTGCTTTTTCTCTTACCTACTTGGTCAGGCTAAATTAAAAATAAAACAAAACTCATTATTGTTCACAATGCCATCTTTGTGTCTTTACCGAGATGATTCTGGCTGCGTTGTTTTTGTTTTTGTTTTTTTTCCCCTCCTCTCCTTACCTCAGTGCATTGCTGTCAGGCAGAGCCTTTGCTCCGGCGCTGCTGGAGCTTGCATGAACCGCACGAGTGCCGGCACAGGAAATGGAAACTTTCTTGCATGCTCTGCAAGAGAAGTTGTGACATGGGTTGTGTAGGTGGCATCGCTGGTGTGAAGTTCTGCCTCTCGACAGGAAGAGCATCCCTTCTCTGCTGCCCTCCTGAATGGGGCTGACCAGGGAGAAAGGTCAGATTGCCAGCCTTCAAGTGGAGGTGATCAGTTCAGGATTTACAAATATGTAGTCAACTGCTGTTAGTTACCCTGTTAGTCAAAGCAAAGGGTAACTTTGGTTATTCGTGTTTCCTTTGGGGTTGTTTTTCTCATCTTTCGTTTTATTTGTGTATAGTAGACATGGAAGGAGTAAAGGGTGTAGTCCTTCAAGTGTAACTTGTTAACCAAGACGATCCTTTGTTCTTTCTTTTAAAGGGTAGGTGAACCACTATGCTGGTGTTACACAATTCTCCTTTAGCCGGTCACAGTTGCGTGTATAGCAGGAGTGACATTTGCTACTGGTCTGCTTTCCCAGCTTGCTTTTCTTGGCTTGTGTGGCTAGAGCAGGGGGTGGGTAGCACTGGGCTATACAGTAGCAGGGGCTGGTTCCTTGGCTCTTGCTGCTGAAGAATGAGATTACTTGCCTCTCCTTGCTTTTATTCCTGTTGACTGGATATGTGTGGTTCTTTTCTAGAAGAATCTTTGTTTCCTGAGCTGGATGTTTAGGCTGACAGTTTCTAGTGTGGAAAAAAAATACCAAAAAGGCATCTGCCCCACAAGTGGCCTTGTGCTAGAAATGGGAAATGATGCAATTCTGGGAGAAGAAAAAAGAATGAAAAGGGTGATGAAGTTCTTCATGCATAGGGGGGAGGAATATGCTTCCGTGATACCTTCAGCATGTGGCTATACTCATCTTGTTTGTTCTTTTCTTCACAAAGATGGCAAAATGTATCATTAGATTTAACTAGGAATTTGAGGCCTGAAGGTATTGAGCGTATATTTTTTTTTGGGGGGGGGGACACACACGACACGACGATGGACACCTTTGATGTTCATTAGGGAGTAGTTCTGTTTCTGTGCCAGGCAATGTTTACTTTATCCAATAGCTTTTTTCCTTTCCTTTGCAAACTGCAGTCTTACTGTTTCCTACTTTCTCTGGTAACTGTTAATGTTTCTTATTTATCTTTTCTTGCCCAGGCAAGCTCCTAGGCTTTAGAAAACTTTGTTATTTGACTTCCTTGGGATTAAATTTAATGCAAGGGAAAATGGAGTATTATTTTTTCTTATATTAGTGTTCTTTGTTTTATACAAAGGACTGTATATTTTTTAACACTGTATTAGTATTAAAGTTCCATATGAATGGATAGGTTAAACCCATATGGTCATTAAAGCCAGTACTTCAAATATTACAGTGTTGATGTCATGCTTTGTGCTTGCTTTTTTAACTTCCATTATGATAGTAAATTGTAAGTTAATTTTATTTCCTGTTTGTTCTGAGTATTTCAGTGTTTTGCTTTCAGATAATTTTAAATAAATGTTTAAAGTCTGACAGAATCCCTTCACAGTTTTAAGAGATGACTCTTCATAAAATTAGCAAAACTTTACATTTTTGTGTCATATTTAAAAGAAACTACTGTTTAGGAAGAAAGAGTAGTTATTCCATTTACTGTAAGTGATGGCTTGCAGGGAAACTCTTACTTTATTTTTAGCTTGCATAGATTTGCCTGGTACTTGCTTTTTGCTGTGTTTCCCATTCTCATTATATTTAAATCTCTCTAGACCTCAAGTTGTAAACTTCCGTGGCAGATAACATGGGTAAGCTGGTACCGCAGCCAGGTGTCATGCATGGTTACTAAACAGATTAAAAGAAACTGAAATAGAGAAAGGAACTTGCACAGTAGGTCAAAGTATTGCGATAATATTAATGAAACATCTACGTAGTACATATAGAAAGTTACCAGGTTTCAGCTTAGGGCCAGAATCAGATGAGGCACCTGTACCAAGGTTACTCTGGGTGATTGATAGGAGGATTGCTGTTTGAAGGTTGATAAATAGATTCCTACCTCCATAATCATATAATGACCCATGCTGACCTTAATAGATCACAGGGCACCACTGCGGCAGCTGAGAAGAGTTGTTTCCAAGCAGTCACACCACTGAGATGTTGCAGGTTGTCTAAGAGAAGCTGTATCTTCTACAGATACTCACTAGCCTTTTACATATGTAATTTCTTCTATTTATTAATGAATAGCTGGTTGTTACGGTGTTTCATTAAAAGGGATTGTAAGGAACATATCTGAAGCGCTCTACCCAGTTCATGAAAGTGGTAATTTTCATGATAAATTTGAATCAATAATAAATTAAATAAGTGAAGTTTTAAAATAATTAAAAAAACCCATCCAAGGTCAAAGACAAATTCAACAGTCACTTATAGCTAAAAAATATTGCCAAGTGTATTGGGTCCTTTGTGGAACTGGAGTGGGTTCTCTCCGACATGGAGGCAGCTTCTGGTGGCCTCTTGCAGAAGCCACCCCTGCAGCCCACCCCCCAAGCCTGCCCTGCTACCAAAACCGTGCCTCCTAAACCCAATACACCAAGTAGGACATGTACCTAGCTGTAAAGTTTTTTATTTTAATGCTGGATTTGAAAATGTCTTTAGCTGAATGGTGGTAACAACTATGAAATGTGGCTGTGGGTTAGAGAATAGAGTAGTGAAAGACTGATCAAGACATGCCTGACGTCAGCACACAGTTTGATAGTGCAGTGCTTTTTATAAGACTCTTTAACATGAAATTACATAGAAGTATTTGCCAGGAACTAGTTTGACTGCTAAATGTACATGAAGGACATTGAAATCAGTTCTCCAGGGTTATTGTATGTGTAGCGAGCTTGACAATTTGGGGAGAAACAGGCTTTCAGCAGAGTCGGTCTGGAAGTGTGTAACAAATGTGGTGCTTTCAGGAGTTACTGTGCATGTCTTGTAGATTTTGCAGAATGGATATAATGAGTGTGTGCCGTCCAGGTTCCTGAGTATATAGAGGCCCAGCAGGAGTTTCTGCAGCACATGTGAGTCGGTATTTATGTTGGGTCACAAAACCTTTGGAAATCCAGACAGCTACAGAAAATGCTCAGTTTGTGTAGATGTGATTTCTGAGTTTCTTGGCCTATCATACTACTTCACTGCATGGACCATTCAATCAAATTGGGAACTTGTGCTTCTGATAACTCCTTGAATAAAGGAGGCAATAGGCAGCTGGGGTGCTTAGTAGCATACTCCTCCTTGGTAATTTGCTACATGGTGGAATGAAAACTTTGTTACTATTTCTGTACCTTGAAATCAAGCTGAAATCAAACCAGGGTAAGATAGAGTGCAAATTTAAAACATTCATTGTGACTTTGAGAATAGACAACACAATTGAAAATGTTTCGAAATGATGTAGGTTAAAAAATGGGAGGATGACACTTAATTGAGTTGCACCTGACTTCACTTAGAGCCTTTGCTGGCTCTTTCTCAAGTTAGCACACTGAGTCAGCTGGAGAGGTGCCTGCCCTGGATTCTTTCTTTCATCCTACCTCCTGCTGCACCTGGTGGAAGGCACAACCAGCCTTGATGCAGAGTGTTTGTGTGTATGACTAATCTTATACTTGAAGTTGTGGGTGGAAAAGAGGGAGGGGGCTAGACTTTTAATCTTTCTCCAATTTTTTTGTTTCCTTCTTGGTGATGCAAATATGGGTCAAGGTATCTTGCAAAATAGTTTGTTGTATTTGACAGGCTAATTAACAAATGCTTGCCTGAGAATGTGGTAAAGTTTTCCCGTCCCTTTTTGTGACTTGCTAAGTATGTTATGCTGTGAAGTCTTTCTGATCTAACTTTTTTTGATGGTACAGACTGTCACTCTGTACACCAACAATCATATTTTATACAGGATTCTGAATTGGATAAATATGTATTGTTACAGGCATTGAATTAAGCCTAGCCACAATAGGGTCTATGGTTTTGAGGGTAACTGACCTCCAGTTTTTTTCCTAAGCTTATGATAATGGTAGACAGTAATTGATACCTGCTTATCAAGTGTGAAGGGGGCTGTACAACAAATAGTGAAGCAAAACAAAACACCATTGGCTTCAACCATAATGTTTTTTCTTCTCTTAAGATCAGGTGTATTCAGTTGTTTTTAACACAACTGTAATAAAAGCATCATCTTGAAAAAGAATAACTTGTTCAAGAATTCCCTCATATACTTTAAGGGTATTTTTAATGTATAATAAGATGTACGTTTCAGAAGAAATACTTATATTGTATGTTAATAAACATTTTGTTGCAAATATTTCCTATTTGATGTCATGTAAGATGAATGAGTTGTAGCACAACCTGTTAAAAATTACTTCGTTTACTGATGCCAGTGTTAAGTGAAAAAATTCTGCTTTTAGTTCAGTAGTACAGTAACTGCACCAGGGATGACTTACCTGATGTTAAGACCACACAGATGCGTTACTCTTCTTCAGAACACTTAGGATGGCTAATAATATTTACAAGCAAAGCAAAATAGTGGGCAGCTAGTTTTTCATCCCCTTCTGCTAGCAGTTGGGATCGATTGGGCTTCAAGCTGACAATGTTTCATCTTTGGACTGCCTAAAAGATACCTTTAAGGTACACATGGTTTAGTGCCTCTCTTGGTACTTTTTGAAGATAATGCTTCTAACAAGCGAGTTGCGTGGAAACTGCTAGCTGACTTAGCGTACTTTCTGGTCATAATAATCCCTTGTAATCTATGGTGCAGATGCAGTTAAGGCCTATAAATTGGGTAGTTGCAATGATTGTACAGTGCTGTTAATGGAGGGTAAGCTGTAAAAATGCGGGTTAAGCTGCTTTGTGTTTGCTCCAGGGTAGGAGCGGGCACAGGGGTAGTTGCTAACAGTTCAATTTCATTTTACTTGTTAAGATGCTGTATGTTGGATAGATACCTAAAGTTTGGAAAAAAAGAACCCAGCTTATATTGCATTGTCTGTGGACATACGTTATTTATAAACCTATTGATTTTCAAGACTTGGTTTTATTTTTATTAATTCGGGTGCATTATTTCTACGGGAGTTGTTTTGTTTCTTTGTATCACCAGAAATTATTTAAAAACTGCTGCTCACGCTAATAAACAACAAAAAGCTTTATACTGACTCAAGGCATAAACAGAACAGAGGTCTTAGCTGAGCATGTGACTGTTCAGGCATAACAAAAATCAAAGCAGCTGGTTGAATAGCTTGGGGTTTTTTTAGTGCCAACCTTGCCAAGACATCTGTGTTGTATCAGACATTAAGGGGAGAAGTTGATTTCCAGTAGTGTTGTTTCTGTATACCAAATAGTGGTATGTTTTTGACAGCCTTGCTTTTTGAATAAGGGGTCTGGATAAGTTTCTATATTCAAAAAGGCAGGACGCCATGTGACTGTCCCTTCCATTGCAATCTTTCTAAAATGCGAAGTGTTTTAATAAGGGTCTCTTAATTTGGAGTGTCATTTTTCTGTCAGCTATTCTCTTACCAAGCAGGAGGCCATTGCAAGAATAGAACTAGCACTGAGTTTTGCCTTGTGAGAACTGGGGGAAAAGTCTTTACTTTTGGGGGTTTAGATTAGCTGTTGTACTACTCAGCTGTGAAACCGAGATGCAGAAGGTATTTCGGTTTTAGCTGTGAGTTTCAGAAATGCATACTAAAGAGTATCCTATGGTAGCTTCATGCGTGCATCTCTGGAAAGTCCTTTTTATAGTAAAAAATTGCCTTTAGCTAATTGTTTTGGTATGCTTTTTCTTTCAGTTTATGAAAGCTTAGAATATAGCTGAGTGGTGTGGGTTTTTTTCTTTATTTTTTTATTATTATTTCAAGATTCCCAAGACATCCAATATGCACTTTATAATCCTATACTTAACCTAACTCCAGGAGTCTGTGATAGCTTGCTTCACATTAAATGACACGCGTAAGGATCGGAGATACTGCTGTATTGTAGAAAGACTTGCTTTTGTATAAGACCGAATCTCTGAATTACTTGAGCTCAGTTGAAGCTGGTGATGCTTCATCATAGGAATAACACTTTATAAATTAAGTATCCTAGCCAAAATGAAGTTACATACTGCCACAAATTGCCCAGGATGTCTTGGTTCTTCACCTCACAGGACAATTAAGAGGAACAAAGTTGCTACTAATTGCTGTGAAATAGTGATGTTGCAGTGAAGTTCTCTTTTAATTTTGCAGTTCATGTATGTAAGAGCATGCAGATGGTAGTTGCAGCAGATGAACATGTATTGTTACCTAAGTGACTGTGTGGTCTTACCTTCTTGTCATGTGAAGGTAATTCAAGGTAGTTTAGCGTAATAAATAGGAATTAATTTTTGTAGTGATTAAAAAAAGTCTCACTGTAAATATTAGCATTATGAAACATGTAAGTTTGAACTAATTACTTGTGGAATTCGTAATTACAGGCCCAAACCTAAATTATCACTTCTCAGAGTTTCACAAAGTTTCTGTAGCATCTGTTCTTGCAGGGTGAGCACCGTGACCAGCTGAAGGTGGTCTCTTCTCCTCAGCCTGAGTGGTTCGTGGACCGAGTGGTACAGTCCTGCCTGTCTTCCAGCCTTGGGCTGCAAATTCTGTTGTGCCACATGCAGGTGTGCACATGGAAGGCACAGCAGCAGTATGGATTTGGGTTGTCTAACTGGGAAACCACTTTTTGAATAAAATCTGAAAAATTAAGTAAGTTCTTAATTTTTCTTTATTTAGTAGTGCCTATAATAGCACCTTGGGAACAGTGACTTTTGTTAACTGCACAGTTTTAGTTTTATCTTTTTCATTTGTTCTAAATTTATGTTCAGTTAATCTATGAATTCACTCAACTGGTTAGTCTGTGAGTGTGTGACATGTTCTTTGGCTGTTTTGCCGTTAACTTGAAGGTGTGTTAAAATGTGTTGTCTGCTAGCTGTTTGGGTAGGCAGTGGAGTTAATATTTTCTTTTTGGAAGGATGTGAACTTTTTCTGAGCTCTTAGCCAAAACAGTTGTAGCTAAATGTGCTTTGTAAGCTATCTGCAAGGCAGTGATTGATTGACAGACAGAGATAATGGGAATAATGGAGACTTGAGGAAAAAAGCCATGACATTCTCAAACAGAAAGCGGGAGGAGGAAGAGACTAGATGGAAGAAAGACTAGGTATGCTGGGTGAGCTTAGACAAACACAGTAAAGATTCGGGAGAGGAACCCAAAGAACCTTAACAGCAGGCAGAGGAAAAGACACAAAGTGTTACGTGAGTGGGCTGTAGATCTTTCAGGTCAGTAGGTTAAAACAAGTATTACTGAAACCATGGCACTTTCAGAGGTGTATGGATTGCAGTCTTGGAGCTTGTGGATCTGGCCAAGGTCTGAACTTGGTGAGTTAGTCTCTGCTTTTGCAGTGATTTTCATGTAGATTTTTTTTTTTTAATCCAGTCCTTGACAAATTCATTGATCTCTGGGATATAGATGAAGAATGTGTTTTATCTGGAAGATTGTTCTCATGGAAAATGGGTGTCTTGTGATTCCTCTAAAATAGCTGTGGTGGCTTGCATATACACCTTCAGCTGTTTGGTTTTTCTTCGGGGGGGGGGGAGTAACCTTACAGCTTTCCAGTTTTTCTTAACCTATGGTCTCTTTCTTGCTGTCTTCCACTTGCATCCATCATTGGCTCTGGCCTTCTGTGCTCATTTACTTGTAAACTTAAAGGGAGATGCTTTGACTTCTGTGATACCTCTTATGCTTACTAGGGACTCCCTAGGAGCGTGCTCAAATGTTACATATTTCTCTTTCTTGATGTCAGTAGAAACTTGAAAAGAGTGCTGTCTGTCATGCTTTCAAGCACTCTCTTGTTGTACTCCTCCTTTGTGGACGAAAGTGTATTCATTTTCTTTCATGTATTGCCTCTGTCACATCAGAGGCTTTGTTTGGCACTTAGAGTTCTCACCCCAAAGGAGTTTGGCTTATGCTTGGGCACTTTGGTAATGTAAGTAAGAATACATCAGCCTTTGCTGAAGCTGATGATCTGACATTTTTTTTTTTAAAATGTTAGACTATACCATCTATGGGAAAGCTGTCATTAATAGGTCAAGGTAAGTCCTTATCACCATTACAAATTATTTTTTTCTCCATTTTTTAAAGGGGATAGAGAACGGCATGTGCGTCCTAGTAAGTTTCTGATTTGATTTGCAAGTTGTAAAATAAGTCTTTAAAAAAGTATCTTTTTCATATCACAGCACCTTAGCTCCTGAGTATTTGAGGTACAAAGTGTACAGTTGTGCAACCCTCTCTGGCTTTACTTTTAAGTGGGAGGAGCAGTGAAGTTGTGTGATAAAAGGCTTATCTCCACATGTGAGGAGATATTAATAATCAGAGAAATGGAGCACCTTGACCTGGCTCTGCCTGCGTCTGCCACAGGAAGGTGATCAGCTCCGTGAGACTCATTACAGGATGGAGGGCATCATGGGATTGTTCAGAACTTATTATGGAATGGTTGGGGGAAGGACCAAAGGCAGAGCAAAGGAGGATTCGAGGTGGTCTGGGGAGGAACAAGCATAGGAAAACAGAAGGTCAGGGGAGTAAAGGATCTAGTCATACTTCCCTGGATTAGGAGGCTGTCTTCTGTATGTATGTATATGTGAAGCGCTGAGCGCCAATGCCAGCCCACAGTTCAGACTGGAGTCAGACCATCGGGTCATAGAGGCCCGCACACCTTGGGGTGCCAGCAGCCGGAGTGTATGCTTATGGTCTGGATACGTGTGTCAGTGTGCGATGGTAAGCAGGACTGGGAGTAGGTAAGATCCTTGGGAGCCAGGTATTAAAACAGCCCTGAATCTGGGAGGGACTGGAGAACAGAAGGTGTGCCACTGGAGAGACCGGCAGGTCCAAGCTGACTACGGGAGACACGGTAAGGTCTCAGGGCTGGTTGAGGGACCCGTTTGCATGTGTCTGTGCACGAGGCACGTTACACTGCAGTAATGTACCTTTGTCCTGCTCAGCCACAGTGGAGAGCAGCTCGAGGAGCCCTTCGTGCTGCGTGTGCCTGCTGGGAATACATGCTCAGCCTTGGTACTGGCTGGAAGGAGGAGTACGGAACCTCACCTTTACCCGGCTGCTGGAATCTGCAACCTGTAACCATTTGGATGGAGTTTGTGTGTCTGGTTGTCTTTTTCCTCTGCTTGCTTTTGGGTGTGGCTAAAAATAGTGCAAAGTAGACTCTTCAGATCTATCCAACACTGCAATGAGGCTCTTTATAGATTTTGGTTCAAGAGGTTTATTTGCCAAATTATATGTGTAAAGATAGCAAATCTTTATTGAGATGTATCAAGTGTCACTTTTGGCTTTAGATTTTTTTTTGTGGAGCCCTTTGAAGAGCATACCTAATATCAAGAGGGCCTCTTTCTTCTTCCTATAGTAGCCTAGTGATAGCTGCCCTTTTCTGCACAACCTGTAATTCACAGTTCCCACTTTCAAGGAACAATGAATAGATACCATTTTGTATAGAAATGAGCACAAAATTTAAAGAACTGGAGGATGAGTAAGCATATGATTGTCTCAACTCTGCCTTCTGAAAATCAGACTCATCTGACAACAAGAAGCCTTTGATTGCGGTCTCAATTTTCAGCACCGTTTGTTGTGTTCTAGTTTGCAGCATGAGTGTTGTTTTGAAGTGAATTTCCTAATTATATTTCCTAATTATCCCCCTTACTATGCCATGTCTCATGTCATGGAACACTTTTATGGTAGACAAACCTGGTTTACTTTTGGATGTAAATAAACTGGAAGATACACTTCCAACTGCTACTGAGCATTCAGTGCACAGAGCAGTTTAGATGTAGTCTGGAGTAAACCTGCCTGCAATGCACCTTATATGGATAAAGTATATTTTGTTTTACATATCCTAATACCGTGCTCTACTTGTGGCTATAGATACAGTCTTTATTTTATGGAGTGGCACAAATATGTCTGGTGTGGGTTGTTTATTTGTTTCCTATTCTTCCTTTAAACAACACCAAAGTTTCACCTAGGAGAGCAGTTCCCTTCCCATGCTTTCTAAGGGGGCTTTGTTTTTGTCCACCATCCTGGAGAGGGAGCTGCAAGTAATATATACCCCCTGAAAAGATTCTGGATTGCAAATCTGCTTCATCTTTTCTTATTGTGGTGTATATTTAAATGCTTTTCCACTGTGCTGCTTATTTTACTTCACTGTATTATTTCTTTTTTTTTTCTCACTGCCTATAACTTTGTCAGTTGAATATCTGTAAAATAATCCCTTCTTTATGATCCTTGAGCTCTGTCTTTCATCTTTTTGTAACTATTGTGAAATGTACCATACAATTACACCCACTGTGGGAGATAGTAGGTGATGGCAGCTGTAGATAACTGTATTATGTGTCTTGAAGTGACTTCTATTTGTGTACATTATCATAGAACAGTTTGGGTTGGAAGGGACCTCTAAAGGCCATCTAGTCCAATCCCCCTGCCATGAGCAGGGGCATCTGCAACTGGATTAGGTTGCTCAGAGCCCCATCCAGCCTGGCCTTGAATGTTTCCAGGGATGGGGCATCTACCACTGCTCTGGGCAACCTGGTTCAGCGCTTCACCACCCTCATTGTGAAAAATTTCTTCTGTATATGTAGTCTGGATCTCCCCTCTTTTAGTTTAAAACCATTACCCCTTGTCCTATCACAGAAGGCCCTACTAAAAATTTTGTCCCCATCTTTCGTATAGGCCCCCCCTTAAGTACTGAAAGGCCGCAATCAGGTCTCCCCGTAGCCCTTCTCTTCTCCTGGCTGAACAGCCCCAACTCTCTCAGCCTGTCTTCAGAGGGCTGGAGCATCTCTCCTATAATCATCTTCGTGTCCCTCCTCTGGACTCACTCTGACAGGTCCGTGTCCTTGTGTTGGGGGCCCCAGAACTGTATGTTACATTGGCATTAAAATAGTCTATTTCCGAATTTTGGAACACTCCAAATTTGTGATTAGTAAGTGTTGCCTTTTATGCTTATTCAGTATATAACTAGAGTTTGAATATGTTTCAAA
Source organism: Podiceps cristatus (assembly GCA_000699545.1). Taxonomy (NCBI): domain Eukaryota; kingdom Metazoa; phylum Chordata; class Aves; order Podicipediformes; family Podicipedidae; genus Podiceps; species Podiceps cristatus. The sequence continues at coordinate 10,427 of KL278762.1, read as the reverse complement.
TGTGAAGCTTAGAAAAATAGTTCTTTACTGAATCTTCTATTTATATTCCTCATGTGAATGAGCTAGAGGTTTTCTTACTTTCTTCCTCGTATTCAAGCAGAATACAAATCAGCAACAGGAATTTTTTTTTGCATCATTGCACACAGCTTCCTTTTGTACTGCTCCGTTCTATTTGTGTCTTGCCTTCAGCCCTGCTCGAATACAGCCCTTAGCATTCTGTGCAGCAGTAGCTTCCAGAGAGCCAAACGATGCAACATTCATAAAAGCTTTGAAAGACTGCAGTTGCCAGGTGTAGGATTTACTCTGTTCTAGCTGCCTGCTGGTAACTTCTAATAAGCCAAGACAAAAATAGAATCCTACAATATTCTCTTGTGGATTCACAAGGAAAGATTTACTGTCATGGGAATGTAAGTGTCTTTGCTTGGCCCATAGTG
>KL278761.1:594-10676 GCA_000699545.1 Podiceps cristatus | reverse complement strand
GGGGTTGCCCACGCTGGCCACCCCGGAGAACTCCTGTTGTCCTGTCCATCAGTTGGTGGCTTCAAAGCTCCTCCATGAGCTCGGGCAGAGCTTGGCTGGCATCTCTCATCGCCGGGCTATCCGTGGTTCTGACAGCCCTGTCCTCTGCCATCCCCTTCTTCCCCCCTCCCTCTCAATCTACTTAAATTTCCTGGGGCAAAAGATGGCTTATCTTAGGTGCCTCTGCAGCACCCAGAAGCTCCCAGGTGTGGCCGTAAGGTAGATAATTAATAACAAGAGAAACAAATACTCTAATTGCCTGGACCCTGTCGAGCAGCAGGCGCCGTCCTGACAAGCAGAGCCAGGCTCTGGGTTTATTGATTAGCTGCTGCCCTGGCCTGAGCCCCATCTAACGCATCCCCCCGGTGCAGCTGCACAAAGACCCGGCCCCACGCTAATGAAAGGGGCCACCGAGGCATCCACCCCCCGGCAGTCGCCGTAGAGGAGGCAGCCCAGGGAACAGAGCTCCGGATGCTCCAGCACATGGCAAATGCCCAGCTGCACCTACACCAAGAAAGTCACTGTGTAATTATGAGAACTGGGCATAACCTTTGTGTGGTTTAAAAAATAGTGAACATGCCAACAAGCAGCAGCAAATTGTCTCCGGGAAACAGTATAAATGAGTGTAAGCAGCAAATTCACCATTTTGACTGTTCTCCAATTGCCCGTAGCTACACTTGTTAAATTGAGTGCTGCGTGCATAAATCAAACCAGGATGTTTTCTTTTACCTAACAATGGCCAAGCGCTGTGCCAGTGCTTAAGTATTTTCTATGTGGATCCAATCTGCAGTTTTAAATGCCTTTTTCCCTATAGATCTCCGTATGTATTGCCCGTGTACATACAGCCAGCCAGTCTAACTTCGCAGTTATATTTTGAGACCTTTTTGAGAGAAGGTTAACGAAAAATCAACAACTACCATCCTTGATTTTTATTGGGCCCTGGGGTACAATTAAATGTAAAGGTTGTTATTGAATTTTCTTGACAGATTGAATTCCGCTGTTTAGGAAGCACACATACATCCAGGACACACCTACCTCTCTCCTGGGGTGAAGGCGCTTCTGATGTTACTCCATCGGTACAAGGAGAGCAGGACGTTAACTAGCAGAAATTGGGGAATATTTTCCACCATCAAAGGGAAACTGTCCAGGCTGCAGTATGTCTTAAAACCGAATGTGCCTTCACCAATTTTATTTTCAAGCCAAACGCTGCAGTTCTGTGTATGTCTACGTGTGTGCGTGCCACACAGCCTGGGCGGTGGTTGTTCCAAGAACAAAAGCTCTGAATGGCGCGGGGTGCTAAGCAGCCTACGTAGAACTAATGTGCACTGAGGTACCTGATATACAATAGTTTCCAAGATCCTGTCCCCAATACACGGAGATATCCGAAGACTCTGCTCCTCAGAGCATCTTTTCTCACTCGGTCCAGGTAAGTTACAGAGCTGAAGCATCCCAGTACGCAGCAGGAGTGGGAGCACAGAGAGCGGGCGGCTGCGACAGAGGCGTGCGCTCGCCCTCCCATTCGTCACGGCTCCTAAGGTACGCTTTAGCTGGAAATGAGATACCTTCCCAAAAAGGAAGGTTGATCCTGTGAGGAACCCTGAAATGGGGGGGAAAAGAAAAAAAATGATCACCCACAAAGGAGGAAGCAGCTTGAATTTATTGTGTAAGTTGCCATAACTCCCTGGACTGCTCTACACCAAAAATCAGTGTAAACATACGTGGCAACGAAGGAAACTCGGCACTGGTTGAGAAAGGGGAAAATGGGAGGGCTGAGGCGTAGAAGGGAAAGCGGTCAAGGCTAAGAGCTGTCATGTTTCCTGCACAGAGGCAGACGAGTAGGTAGTCGTACGGGAAAGCCTGTAAAACAGTGGAAGAGAGCTCAGCGGGCGCAGGGAGCCAGCTGTGCGCCGAGCAGAGACCCCGAGCCCTGCACGGCCACTGGCGCTGTTCGGGCTGGCACCAGCCATGGATCTGGCCTGGACGGTAAATCCTCCTCGCCGCTAAGCGGCCTGACCAGTACTTCCTAATTTAATAGGGTATTTCCAGAGGAAAACGTCGCAGCCTCTTTACCAGGTGCTGATGGCTCCGGCAGAGCCCAGAGCTGAGCAGAAAATGCAGACAAGTCGTTACATCAGCAGCTGGAAAACAAGTGTCTGTGAAGACGTAAGCTGGCTTTGCAAACCTTTCAGCAGTTCTGTTTCTTCCCCGCTGTTTTTTTACCCCTTCGTCACGCACTGTCCGTGAGACATAGCAGGCAGCGTTCTTCCTTTTGCACAAGCAGCTCACTTTTACCCATCGGGCCGCACGCTGGGTGCCGGCCGGCCGGCAGCTGCCCTGAGCGCGTGGCTCTCCTGTCAATGCTTCTGACACCCGTCACCCGTAAGGAGCAACGTGCCTGGCGGAGGCTGCCCACGGGGTCCAGCCCAGGTCTGCACACGCGCAGGGGCTGTGCGAATTCACACACAGAGCAGGTACAGCTCTGCCATGGGCAGAAGATCTGCCGTGCAGAGAAGTTGCGATACCTTTGCGGTCGCTCGGCCAGGAACAAGCACGCTGCTCGCTGAACGCCCAGGCTGCTGGCTAGTTGCTTGATGGCTGGCATCAGTCCCTCTTCCACCTGTGATAGCAGCAGGGCATTTTTTAGAGGGGACACACTGCCCTAAATGTGGCAGGGGAAGAGGAAACCTCTGTAGGGTCTGTCTCTACTTCCCAGTCTGGTGATCCAAAGTTCCCCTTCCAGAAGAGCGATGCTGAGCCCTCCCAGGCACGTTGCCGCTGCCTCCTGCTAGACCAAAGCCGGGCAGTGCCCCTGCTCCGTCCCAGCTGGCGCGGCAGGCGCGGGGCTGTGCTGCGACACACAGCTGGTGCGGGAGGTATTTTCCATTCCAGGGATTGTTCGACTAGTGTTTGCACTGGCTTTTGCCCTTTGCTGTCATCTGTCTCGATATGTAAAGCCGATGTGACAGTTACTGTAACGCCTAGACAGGGTTTGCTGCCAGGAGCTCGCTGCTTTCCAGGGAAGAAAAGGATCCTCGTGTTCCTGCTATTTCAGGTGCAGGAAATGAAGGCGCAGAGAGGAGAAGTGATTTAGTGGAGATCACAGGGCAGGTTAGCGGACTGGATAGGAACAGAAACGTCTTGATTCACTGAGCTCCTCTCTAGCTGCTGAGGCGTGCCGCTTGGCTCACACAACCCCCGAGTGAACTCTGCAAGCCTTACCTGGAGCTTTGCTCTCAATCTCTCCGTCTGGGCTCCACAGAGCTCCTCGAGCTGACTTTCTGTGGGCCTAAATGTGGTGTATTTAGACAGATTCTCCTTATGGAGACGGCCAGGGACAAACCTTGTGTTGTCCCTCCCGTGCCCAGGCTGGTGGGCAGCCCCTGGTGCCACTGTTTCTGCCTCTGTCCTCCCCACCAAGATGCCTCCGGGTCACCACAGAACAGTGCTTGCTGAAGTTTCACCCGGCAAAGGTTGCAGAGCCTTCTGTTCACGTTTGTGTTGACAGATGGGTGTTAAACGCTGCCTGGATGGAGGGGTTTGTCAGTGGTGTTTGAATCCTGAGCCTGGCTCTCCGGGATGCGGAGCGGACCGTTGGCAACTCCCCGCGGGGTTTGCTTTCAGGCGTAGGCAGCTTTGCAGAGGGGCCCCGCTCACCTCTCCTGCAGTTTCCCAAGCTGAGGTCAGTGTGGAGGGAGTGTCTCCTTGCCCACTGCCAGCAGAACTCCTTCCTAAGAGTCCTCATTCTTGCCCAACTGGCCAGGAAACGTCAGCGTCTGGCAGTGTCGGTCCTACGGGCCCCGCGTCCGGCAGCAGAGCCCCGCTGTGGCGGGCTGCCCCGCTTCCCTGCTCCTGCCCCCTCGCAGAGTGTTTACCCTCCGCCTGCGATGGCAAGAGCGGGGCATCCATTGGAGTGTGCAGGTGAAAATGGACTGTAACCTCCCGTCTGCCCTGTCAATAGAGCTGATTAGCGCTCGGACGGGTCTCTGGCAGGATTGATCTTGCAGGTGAGAACGTTTCAGAGACCAGCTGGGGCCCCGCTTCTCGGCGGGATGCTCCTTCCCGAGCAGTTCTGCAGTGTTCGGCATTGTCTCCTCGCGGTGGGCAAGAGGATATTCACGGCGAGCAGCTGGGGTGGCCAGGACAGGGAGCCTTATTTCCCAGTTTTCCCATTTCTGCAGCCTCCCCGGCACTGCAGAGCATCACAGCTGCTTCCCGCTGGGCTAACTTTTGATTCCCTCTCCCTGTTTGATTTGCCACTCAAACCTTCTCGGTGAGGCAGGGAAGCAACAGGCACTGCAGGCCGATACTGCAAGAGCTCAGTGATGCAAACCCCAGTACGATATCTAGCTTTGAGTGGTGTGTGACCCATAACCGTACAGCTCTGCCGGGTCCGGCGGGATGATCCACTTCATAACCGTTGCTAATTGTGAAATTAAACCATAAGAGGAAAAGCTGCTTCAAATCACTGGGTAGTTTTTTTCCCCCACTGAGGAGGCAGAAATCAAGAAATCAAAATGTTTAACAAAACAGAGATTTCCCCAGTTTTGAGGGAGATTTACAGACAGCAACATCTAGTCAAAGCTCCCCCCAAGCTCCTTTAGCTCTGTCCTTCTGTTTGAATTCCTGCCGGTCACTGAATTGTTGCTTTTCTTACTATTTCCTGTGCTTTAAAAGTGGGGAAAGCACAATCAAATTAACGTCATGCTTATTTGGTTAATTACCCATTTAGTTACTTATTCAGTTCATTAAAAAGACGCCGGCCACTGTCAGTTTGGAGGAAATTCAGAGAGGCAGGCAGTTAGGAGACAGGATATAGGACGAAATAGGCCATTACTCCAGCCCAGTGAATGGCAATTTACGTCCCTTCTTTTCTGCGACGTCACTTCTGTGCACAGTTTGTTCTGGATCTGAAAAAAAACAAAACAAAACAAAACAAAAAACCCAACCATCAAACAAATGAAGAAAGCATTCTGCTGGAGATCAGCATTGCTTGTTAGAATCCATTTCGGTTTAATCCAAAGCTCTGCAGAAGACCAAACCACCTATTTTAGGGCTCCTTTTTTTCGGTTGAGAAATATGTGCTGCTCCACAGGTCATAAGATGCCTGTAATTATGACCCTGAATAGATAGAAATGTTGCTTCTTGAGACAAATCCTATCTGACAGTTTTTACAGTACGTTCGTTCAGAGCAAAATGCCCTGTCCCCTGTCACCCGGATTGAAATTATTAAGAAAGACAGACATTTCACTGACAACTCTAGCCTCAGGGGGGAAAATATTCCTTCTGTTCCCCTCTGAAGGTCAGAGCTCACATAATGCAAAACACTTAGAACACGCGCGTACACATGCTAACACACATGCGGAATAAAACTTTCTCTTCAGCAGAGCTCTGGTTAGATTTTATGGAAAACAGGAACCCACTTTGCGTGCATCTCAGGGAATTTTGACCAGAAAAGATGAGCCTTGTGTTTCTTCACTCTTAAGTTCTTATTGCCTTGGAAATTCCCTCTTTCTCCTCTGTGTGAAAAACACATCAGTAGATGGTCATGTGTGCTCACATGTTCGTACTTCCACTCCCCTGATGCATACCCAGACGTGGCACATCAGTCGCTGGCAATTCCTCTGACAATCTGGAATCTGGGGGAAAGTCACACTTCCCTGGCATCTGCTGCTGCTTTCAAAATATTTCCTGGCTTCTTTTCCTTACTGATAAAAGCCCATTTGTGACTTCTATGTCCCATTTATCACTTAAACTGCACTCCCTGCTGTCATTTGGCCCAGCTTGTCAGAGAAGTGGCCCCGCGCTGGGGATGCGCAGGTCCTCTCCGTAGGAGCACCAGCTCCTGTCCGTTCAAGAGCCTTTTTGTGCTGGAGGAAGGGCAAAGCCTGGCCCTTCAGTGCATCTACAGCCCCGGCTCAACGTGTTAATACAGAGGTACGCTGCCGCACATGAGCTGTCATTCACCGCGTCTTGCCCGCGGATCACTGGGCTCACTTAATCTAGGGCTGAAAATTGGACTTGAGCCAAGGTGACTGGAGGTGGGAAACCAGCCTGCAGTTCATTAACCTCTTCCCATCGCACGAGGTGAAGCAGCAGCTTCGGCTTCTCCGTCTTTCCAGCAATTTGGTGTGCAGCAGGCTCACACCAGGTCCCTGCCGACCGCACACGTGGCCTGGCGTCATCGAGTTCCCTTGGCTGGACCCAGCTCCCCAGCGCTGATCCTGCTTTTTCAGCCTCTCTAAGGAACCCTTTCTAAATCAGGGTGTTAACGGGGAGCTGGTTTGCAGCTCCCCTCCCAACACCCCAAAATGGAGCCCTTCCGAGATGCTGGCCCGTGCTTGTCTCCCAGACACCATGGATTAACGTCACCGTCTGCCCGGGGGCCTGAGGGGACCCCAACTGCGCGGACCAGCTTGTTTCTTTGGCTGGCTAAGTGACGTGCCTCACGTCGCACGCTGGCATCAGTGGCAGAGCCGGACACAGAGCTGAGAAGCCTTGGTTTCCCCTTCCCTCACAGAAAAAGGGTGGAAATCCCAAGTCCTGCTCTGTACCGCCCGCTCGGACCATCCCGTCCCACTGTGCCCTTGCTGGGTGGGAATGCAGCCCAGCCCGGATCTCCTACCCATCTCCTCCAGAAGCCTCGCAGGAGCTCCCCGGGACGCCAGCGCCTGCCAGCCCCCTCTCCCAGCAGGGTTCTGCGCCTGACACCGCCGGGGTGCCCACCATGCCACGTGCGGAGGCGAGGGGAGCGGGGAGGACACGCACAGTCCCCCCCAAGACGCTGCGCGCCGAGGGTGCCTGAAGGTCTTGGCGTGGGAAGCCGGGGCCGAGGGCAGGATGGCGCTGAGCTGAGCAGGGACTGGGGGGGCTGAGCAGGCAGCGCAGCCGGGAGCACCCGAGAGCGGAGGAGGGAAGGGGATTGCTCCGGCGGCCGCTCTCCTGCCCTGGCAAACAGCCCCCGTCCCCGACTGCTCTTCCCACAAGGACGCCAGCTTCTGCACAGCATCTTCCCTCGGATCCTCAGGAATCTTAAAAACTTTTCTTTCTTCTTTCTCTCACTCCCTCTTTTTCTAAGTTTAATTCTGAACAGCCGGCTGCGTTCAGCCTGACTGGTTTGTTATGGCTTATAATTTGTGTTAGGATTAATTAACTAATTACCGACAAATGTCCGTTGGCAAGATTCTGCTTCTGCTTGTCAACTTGAAGTATTTAATTATTTTAATCATTTACTTTCATCTTCAGAATTTATGCTCTTCCAAGAGCGTTTCTAGGCATCTTTTAATTATTATTCTGATTTTTTTTCAGAGGGGTGGTGAGCTGGGGGGAGAGAGCTGGGGGATGGTATAATTTCTCATTAACTATTTCAGTGAGGTAACTCCCTTGGAAACTCATCCTTGGTTTTCCAGTGCTGGTGCAGAGAAGGGACAGTCTGAAATGTGGCTGCCTGTGGCAGGGGGCTTGGAACTAGGTGACCTTTAAGGTCCTTCCAACCATGACTCTGTGATTCCATGCCCAGAGTGGGCTGGGTTTTCAGTCCCCAGCTAGAGTCCTCCCTTTCCCAAAAGGATTTCAGGGATCCAGACCTCTACCCGTTCCCTGGTCGGGGGGCTCGAGGAGGTGTTGATTTACACAGATGCTTCCTCACCAGGAATAAGCCCCCGGCCCCAGGGGAGCGATCAGGACACCCCATTAGACCAAAGAGTCTCCGCAGGATCAAGGTCCAGGTGGACTCTCAAATTCCAAGGTGCTGGCAAACATCTCCCCTTGCTGGCCAGCTGCCCGGACGGGCAAACCCCCGCCTTGGAGCGGGGCACACGTACCCTACTGACTTCAGGAGGAGTCTCTCTAGAAAAGACTAATGAAGGATTCAGCCCCAAGAATATTTCTTTCCTGAAACAAATGAATCCCTTGGACCAGAGCGCTGATGAGAGTGTGCTATTTAAAAGGTTTCTTGAGGGTACATAATTATATTGAAAATAATTGGGGGCAAGGCAGCAGTATTATTATTACTTATCATATCACTCTAAACTTAATCCAGACTGATCTATGGGAAGGGATCGGGAATGCAGAAGATGGACCTAAACATTGGTGCTTTACTGGGCTGACAGGGGAGGCGAGAGGCCAGTTTCCCCTTAGGACTCATCTATTGCGGCCGGTAGGTTTGTAGGAGAAGTGAATGGAGGGGACCAGGAAGGCTGAAGCACGGTCCTGGATGCTCCGGAGTCTGAGGTTCGGTGCTGATCGTCTGGTCCTTTAGACAAAGGCTGTAAGGTGCCACCCAGACCCTTGCCCCGAGACACGACAGCCCCTGGGATGAGAGCTGCGAGGTGGGCAAAGGCCGCCGAAGAGCCCGGGGAAGCAGCATTGCCCTGGTGAGCTTGTGGGGAGATCTAAATGAGATGAGAAAGATTGTCTTAATTAACTTCAGAATCCTGTTAATTGGAAGCCTCTCTGCATTAAAAATTGCTCTAGTGACCAAGTCGTGGCTACACGTGAAGGCAGAGGTACAGGCAGGTCAGGGCTGGGAACACCCAGGTCTGGTTTGGGGCAGAGGCTGTCCAAATGTCACAGTGTTAAAAATACGGCTGGACCCCCAAGGCCAAGCTGCGGAGCCCCACAGCGGCGCATGGCATGGCAGGAGGGGAGGAGGACTTTCTGGGGAGGCTGAGAGCTGCTTGCAAGAGAGATATGACCAAAGCCCCAGGAGAGCTGGGCTGGAGGGGCTGGGAGAGCCTGCAGAAAGGGAAACTGAGGCACGAGGGCAGCACAGGGGACAGAGGAAGGCACCGCAGAGCTGTGGGCAGCCCCTGCATCCCCCAGATCCCGGGCTGTGCTGTAGGTACCCCACAGCTCTGGGATCAGCGCCGGGGCGGGTGCAGGGGCTCGCAGTGCTCCAGAGCATCCCCCTCGCTCCCAGCGGAAGGGGAACAGTGCTGGGGTCACCGGGTGCAGGAGCCGGGCTAGGGCTGGGGGTGCGGACGGGGCCTTGTGGGAAGGAGAGCCTCGTCCTGTTGAAGGCTGACAGAATGAACTTCAGTTTACGCCCCTGGCAGTTTTTTACAGCTCAGCTATTCCATTTAGGGTCTGGGAGCCAGTGGAAGGAAGCTCGGATCGCTTCACTGACCAGCCATAACATCTAGCCAGTACATTAACTGCCCTGCTGCCCTGATCTGATGTGGTTTTACAGACAATAGCTACTGGCTATTTAGGCAATGTATAAATTAACATATTCTGCACAAACTAGGAGCATATTTAAATTAAAGGAGAGTGCCCTTTATTTGTCAATCATTCAACATTCGCATTCTTACATTTCTTTAAAAAGACAGTTTTAGCCTTCTTAATCCTACCTCAAACCGTTTGTCTTCACGAGGGAAAAAACATTGTTTGATTGCTCAAGTGTTTCTTTGCCCCCCTTCCCTGCCTCTCTCCTTTAATTAAAACAATCCCAATCTGCTCTCCTGGAATTTCTTTCCCAGTAACTTGTGACCTTCGAGGCAGAGCACCTTCATTTCTGACCGGGCTGGAGTCTGCCTGGCACGCAGGGTCAGAGATGCAGCGATAAAGAAGTCACCTCGCAAATGAGCCACCGGACACGGGCGCACAGCAGCGCTCGGGCGGCCGCCCCGCACGTGGCGCAGAGATCGCCAGGGCTGTCGCAGGCCCGGACTTTATCTGCTGCTGTTCCCATATTGATGCCTGACGCCACAGTAAAGCCAGAAACTGGCGTCGGAGACGTTTTCGCACCGATGGATTGGACAAAATGGTGCGCAAAGGGGGAAAACATGTCCCAAGTGATATTTTGCAAACCTGCAGCAGCCTGAGTTCGCTCATCTCTCCAGTGCCATTCCCATTAATTTTAAGAACTACATGATGCTGGTGCAAAAGCCAGAGAGGAGTTTTCCATTTTGCATTTCCAAGAATCTGAGGGTCTCTTGGAGCTCTACAGCAGCTCTACAGCAGACGTGGATTGCGATAGTTCAGCGAATTATCAAAGGGTTTTTCTCCTGACAGCAACTGTCGACAACAAAGCACCTTTCCCTGAT
>KL278760.1:0-12500 GCA_000699545.1 Podiceps cristatus | reverse complement strand
GAAATACCCGTTTCAGGGCCGATGCCAGTACTTCATCATGAGAGATCAGGAGGAAGCCTTCATGGGAGGAAGGGAGGAGGTTCCCAAATCACTGCTCATTGTATATCATTTTCTGCTCTCCCCTGCAGCTCTGCTGCAGAAAACACGCTAGCCAAGTGGAATGCACCTTTGACGTGTGCTGGGAGCTCCCCACACAAGCTAAGCAAACAAAAACATTTGTAGGTTGATAGGTTTTACTTATACCCTCTGACAGACTAGCTGCAAGCAATGGCTGGGACCCTGCGGGAAGGAGTAGTATTCAACAGCCATTTTGGTGCTTCGCGGCAAGACCGCAGAGCAGAGCTGCTGCTGCTGCTCTCCTGAGGGCTGCCGGTGGCCGGAGAGCTCAGGGATCCCTCTGGATCCCAGATGACATGCCCACAGCAGCACGCAAATACGGGTGCCCTCAGCAAAGCCTGCAGTTTCACTGGGTGCTCACTGCTGCCTTCCCTGCCGCACCTAAAGGGGGGAAAGAGGAGCAGCGACCTGCTCCCACCCCCGCTCCCCACGAGGCTGGCTCCCACCCTCCCGCACCGGCACTCTGGCACCGAACTGCTGGCACTGTACCCCAGGAAAACACCAAGCAGCTGAACGACTGCTGGCCTTGCAGCTTTCTGAGCCGTGCCTGGTATAAAGGGCTTTCCCTTCTGCATCGTTAATCCTCACCATCCAGGTATCAAAAACAGAGTAACTCCCATGCTAATACTCACTTTCAATAGAAATTATGTCTTTCTCTAAAAGCTTAAATTGCAGGTTTGCCGCCTCTGAGTGTTAGAAAAGACACAGAATTAAATCCTTCACTTCCAGAATAAAGCTAAGACCTACTGCAGGAAACAGGTTGCTCGATGCAACAGGGCAATTTGCAGGGAGCAGCCACCGGGTTCACGGTGTCAAACAGAAAGGCTCTCATAAGCAGAGAGCATCCACAAAGCAGGGCAGCCATGACTAAATACTGTTTTCTGCATCACCGGGAACCACAAAGCAAGAGGGTAGGATCACACACACTCACACAAAACCACTCTAGGTCCTTAGCTGAGCACAGGTCAAGGGAGAATGAGAAACATGGGGCCTGAGTGGGTTTAAGTTAAAAAAACAACTGCAGAGCTGATTCAGCCCTCAACACATCACTGAAAATATTATGGTTTTGATTTTAAACAAGTCCTCCATCAGAGGACGAAGGCACAAAATCTGGTTTGTAAACATAATTTATGAGGACCGATGCAGTCCTTGCTGTTGCCTTTTTGCCATGAAGACGCTTTACTCAGGGACATTTATTATCCTCTCCCCACTCTGCTGTAAAGGTCTGAGATGAAGAAGAACAAATACAAGATAATTAAACTCTTTACAGGAGAAAAAACAGATCAAACATCATTTTCTATGTCTTGAAAAGAATTGGAAATGTCTAGACAGAAGACAGACAGAATTGGTCTCAAATGTATTAATTTCAATAAGAAGTTGAACCCCTGAATTACAGGGAAGAGACTGAGGTCTGCTCCTCCTCTGAAAACTTTCCACAGCATTACCTTCCCCTCCTCGTGACTCTGACATCCTTTATCCCGCCTGCGATATTTATATCCGATAGCAAGGGACTGTAATCTGGGTCACCGGCAGCCTGGACAGCCACCGGCAGCCCTCAGCAAGAGCTGCTGGAAAGGCAAGAGGCACTACAGGGTCCCAGCTCCACGCCTCTGGGGAACCGTCTCTTACTGGGACGGGGAAGAGAGGAATGGGAAAGGTTTTCCTCTATCTGGGAACTCACAGTGCACACGGAGCTGCCCCGATGCTCTCTCCTTCCACCACGGGCTCGCAGGGGTCACAGAGGCTCCCGCTACTTAAGGAGAACCCGTACTACCTCAGTGACTGAGTTTGCATAAGACATCCATCCTGGGGGCATCCGAGCTTCAAGTACTAATAAGGTTATTGCAGGCTGCTAGAACGTACTGCTGTCATTTAGATTGGTGATGTGACTGCAGAAAGGCAAGGAAGTCAGAGCAAAATGGCCCACTTAGGCACCATCAAAGACCTGCTCATCCAGACACAAAGCTGGCGGAATAAAATTTTCCAGTCTTATCAATCCGACAGGATTTCATGAGAAAACATGCGCAAGCTGGAGAAGAAGGCCCACTTGGAGAGCCAGAACAAACCTGGAAGTGTACAAGTCCCACCATGAATCAAAACCCCCTTCCTTAGTGGGAGTTCTCTCAAAAACAAGTTGGTCAGACCCAAAGTTTCCAGGTCATAACAGCAGTATTTCCCATTGGCAAGCCCTTCCCCAAGAAACCCTCTTTCATTCCCACCAACCTGGGAGAAGGATCTTACCTGACATGCATTGTACAGAAGCTGATGCTCAAATTTCTTGATCCCCAAAATGTTCTGGAACATCTCGTAGAGCTGCTCCTTGCTAAGGATGAGCTCTGAGGCAGCGCTTGCTGTCATCCTGGCCTGCTGCTTGCGGGGATCCTCTTCCCCACGGTAAATAGCATCAAACTTTGCCATCCAAGAGCTCAGGACTGTCTCCTTGCTGAGGCCATCAATTTCTGGCAGGCTGCGCACTCTCTTCTCAATGTGCTTCTTGAAGACCTCCCGGGAGTCATTCGCTGAGCACCCTCCGCTCTGCACCATCCTAGCAACACGGTCACTTTTCAGGAATACCTGCAAAAAAGGGGTGACTTGAAATAGTGTCAGTTAAAACCAAATAACTCCCCCTTACGTACCACCAAACGTGGTTTCACTGCTGGGAAGCCAGCTAGCTGGCTGCCAGAACGCTTTCCAACTCCTCACTCAACAACCACACGTTCCCAGATGGACAGAGGTTTCAGCTGTACTTTGGGAAGCGTAGTGAAATCAGGTGAAGCTCCTGCTTTGCGTTCGCTAAAATGGAACCTTTTGATGCAATTCGGACTTCATGTGATGTTGTGGTTACACCTCACCAGATACCTAAGTGCCCTTTGGGGAAGCAGGATTATATTTTGCTCTATCAAATGTTTTAATAAGGAAGTTGCACAACTACGTTCATCTAGCCAGGTTCTGCCTTGTTAGAAGGAGCCCAGTCATCCTACTCAAGTCAACAGCATTGCATTTATCCTGGTAGTCCGGCCCCTGGGAAACCTCTGACCAGTGCGAGGACCAGCTACTACACCAGAGGAGATCTTTGCAGACTGCCCTGCTGTCACAAGATAACAGGAATGGCATTGCATTAATTAATTTAATGTTATGTTCAGTTAAATAACATGTTGGGTTGGCGGTGACTTTATGATCTTAGAGGTCTTTTCCAACCTTAATGATTCTATGATTCTGTATGTCTCCCCCACTTCTCCCATACCCTGATACTTCCACCCTGGGCAATCAGCACTGCAAAAGCACCATTAAAAGGCCCCAGAAAAAGGACAAGGATGAACAGCCTGATTTTTTCAAACTGACGGGTAAACACCAAGACAACTCAGATCGCTAAAAGGTGGCGTAGCCATAGGTGGATGAGGCCAAATCCCTTCCCGCTCCAGCTCTGCTCAAGTAGCGTGGGATGGTTCAGCGTGGCTTGCGGCTGCCTGGAGAGGCTTTGCAGAGAGAGCAGCCCGCAAGGTGCAGGGCACGGACAGCAGGAGGGAGAGAGAGGGCGTTTGATGAAGCTGTTCTTCCCACTGCAAGAGCAGCAGAAGGGTCAAGACACAACAGGCCCTGCAGACCAGGAGGTGCCATGGGAGGAGAGCTGAAGGGTAAGAGAGGGACAGGGGGATACTGTGCTGGCTCTCCTCTCCCAAGCCCTGAACACAGGAGAGCAATCGATGCCCAGCAAGAACTGCTGTTTTATTAATGATGCTGAGAACTGATGAATGCAGCAGGCTGGGAAGAAGCTGTGCCAGCACAGGGATGTATCTGTCAGCTCTCAATAATTAAAAAGCTTGAGGATGACCTAAGGACATGGCAGATTATTTTTTTTTTTTTTAATACCACTCAGCAACATGGCACTCCATGTTCCCAGATGCTGGATGGCACAAGCATCTGTCAGCACTGGCAGTGGGTTTTGCACCAGGACCAGCCCAAAAATTCTGCTGAGAAAGAGCTGGGCTGTTTCCTTCCAACATCACTGTGCTGGGGAGCGCTCCCTGCAGATGAGACAGGCAGGATGCCCCAGGAGCCTCTTCAGCGCACACTGAAATGATACCAGCATGCACTTTGCTCCCTTGCAGAGCTTACGTATAAGTGATAACACCTTGGGTGTGTGCGGGTGCTTTTAAGTAACAGGTGAGAGCTATCAAAATCCAAGCTCCCAACAGAGCTGAGGAAGTCCCCAGCACATCGACTGCTGAAAACAGGGGGAGGTCACAGCAAACGGCCCTGCTGCAGCATCCTTGGCTCCCACAGCCCCGCTCTAATCATCTGCTCTAGGTGCCTTTGGCCTGACCCTATGCAACAGCAGCGACTTCCCACGCTCGCCAGCGGCTGCTGTTATCTGTGGTCTTCAGCCTTATCGGAGGGGTGCCGGCACAGCGAGCAGAGGGACCTGACTCCCCGTCTCCCTCAGCCCCCATTTATCCTCCCCAGGCACAGAGCAGCAGCCGGCCAAGCTGGCAGAGAGGAGGCAGGCACGGGGGAGCGCCAGTCAGACACAAAGCAGCAGAAAAAGGCTGTGAAATAGGAAGATAAAAAAAGATAAAAGAGGTGTTTTGTCCTGCAGAGCGAGCTGCTTTCTTTAGAAAATACCAGGTGAATCACACAGCTGCAAGACTGCCTAGTAGGACTGCCAGGAGTCAAGAACTGCCGGAGCAAAATCCTAGCGTGGGTGCATACACCGGCGCATGCTGAAGAGAACTGGCCTCCACGAGCTGGGTCGGGCGTCTCCTGCCACATCCATCGATGAGCCCCCCACGTCACATGTGGCCCCGGCTCGAACTGCCCACAGCAGAGTGGAAATGGGTCTAACAGAGCATTTCCATATTACCCACTGAAGGGACTGCTGCGGAAAGGGCTGGTTGACAGATGAAGATTTACTCAGTAGAAGTAAAAGGACATGAGAAAAGCTCTCCTGGAGTGTCAGTTGGACTGTGCTGGGCCTGTCTCGCACACACGGCTCTGCAGCGTTCCTAGGCACAGCGGCGCTTTGCAGACCAGCAGCTCCGCCTGCTCAGATCACTCGATCTTTTAATTTGATAGCAGCCTGTCAACTCGGCTAAGACTGACAACCACGTGCTTACCCCTTGACACCAGACTTAACAGCAGAATGTGGCCACACAAACACATTCAGGGCAAGAGCAAACACGTTTCCAACCTATAATGTCACCTTTGCCTCTTTCTTTCTCCAGCAAAAAACCCCATTGTCCAGGTAATGGACCTGTTCTGCGCTGTTGGTAAGTGGACCCCTTAGAAACACCAGCCATGTCCTGCAGAGGTGGCCAGTTTCAGCTGAGCAAAAACCCAAGGTTTTGTATTTTCCAAGCCATCATGCAGCTTTATAAGCCAGTACCTAAACATCGATTTCTAGATAGCGTCCATCCAAGGGACAGTTAATTCCACAAGACTGAGATTTGCAGGAGTTGAGATAAGCAGGATCTTCTGTGATTGCACCATGGCTCAACCAAGGGTGGGCACCCCTCTGCAGAGAAGGGAGGAGGGAGCACCAGCAGCAGGGAACGCTGCTCAGGCACTGGGAGGGGGCAGAGGCTTTCTGCGGCCAGGCTTTGCCTTCTGCAGCCAGTGCCGAGGAAGACGCAGGCAGCCGTGCTGCGGCTGCGCAGAAACGGAAAGTACACGGCAGTAAATGAAAGGAGACCAACAGCTGAAAAGAAGAAAAGGAAAGTTGCGCTAAAGGACACAGAGCAATGCATTATGTTTTTCTGTGGCCTGTTTTGAGTAGGACAGAGCCAGTGGAGTGTCCATTTGTACTGAAGACACGGGGTCTGCAGACATTCGCTGCTCTGTAAGCTCGATCACTTGGGGTAATTATACTGCACAGGACTTCTGGAGCTGGCCAGGACACCTTCAGCCAGACTCATCAGTGAAACAGGGATCTGTTTTGCCTGGTTTTAAGCAGTTTCTTTTTCCTGCCCAATAGGCTTATTTAAACAGATTACGCTGCTCTTACAGCCTAAAATGCAGCTCACGCCATCTTGAAAACTTTCTCTGAGAGCATCTGTTCGGTGAAGCTGTGATAAACTGATGATCCCTTGGCAATTTCTTTCCTGATAAGAGATGTAAATTACTCTCAGCTTCCTTCCTGTACAGAGAATGATGGAGCAATAACTACTAGGCCAGTTTAATAGAGTTAATCCAGCAATAATTTGTGCTTTCCTTATAGAGAAGCAGCTGCTGCCATTTTTTATAGAGTTAAAATTCTCTTCAGTTTTAGTATCTGATTTTAGTCCCCTCTTAGATTCTACTTCCAGAGAAATATTTTATGTAGGCAATTCAAAATCTTCACCTTTTATGACAGAATAGCTCTAGGGAGAAAGAGAAACGGTTTGCAGAAAGGCTAGCAAAAAATAAGCGACACTCCTCTTACAAATCACAAGCACCGATTTCCTTCAAAAACAGAAGCTCTTTCCTTCTGAGAAAAGACATGAAAGGCAGCATTAAGGGCTGCATACAAAGAGGTGCAAAAAGAGACATGCATAATTATTCTTTTGCACAATTATGAATGATGCTTCATGTTCTTTGGTATCATCTAGTTCTGTAGATGTACGTCCTCCTCCCTCCTCCTTTGCTTTACAGCACCTGTCATACCAAAGAGAAAAGACAAGACTCTTGCGGAAAATCCTAAAGTCAATCAGACACAATGCAAAAGCTTCAGCAAGAACTGAACATACTGCCCGGTCTTAGTATTTTTCATGGGGAGAACGTGACATTTATTTTATATTGTGCCATCTTTCCTATTTTAGAGTACACTGTTTAAAAGTATCAGGAAGACATTTTTCAGCTGAAAGGAAGGGCGATCTTCCCCATAATCAAGCTATAGGATACACCATGCTGTAGGGGTTGCCACGGTTGCCGTATGGTTGCACGTTCAAAGCCTGAACCTCACAAACTTGGTGATGTACTAGACATCAGAGGGAAGAATTCTTGAACTTGCCTTTGGTTTGTGCTCTTTGATAAAGGACAATCCATTAGTTCAGAATTCGATTCTGTCTGTGAATAGGGGTGAGAATGGGGATTCGTACAAATACTGTGTTGTCTCTCCTTACCTCGTAGTAGCTCTGGACAGCGTTTATAAATGCTTCATCTGCCACAATCTGGGTTTCTCCGTTGAGAAAGGCCTGGAAACGATCTTTAATTGTCTGGAGCTGCTGCTTACTTATCTGTAAAACATGCCAAAAGGAGCAAATTAGTCAAGAAAGGTTTACGTATGAGGAAAAAACCCCACTAATTCTGCTGCAATATCTTATCAGGGTGCTTATGATGTGCACTTCTGCTCTCCTTTGGGGACAGCAGCAATCGGAATCAGCCACACATGCGTACACACACACATGCACTCTTCAACCCGGCAACTTCATTTAAGCATCACGAGCACCTAAAACCATCCTGAACATCATTTCTAAACAACCCTGCCGCCACAAAACTTGTACTGCACATAAGGCTTTTACTGCTTCAGGTGTACCGGAGTCAGAATCAAGCTGCTGTGCGCATGCTTGGAAGGGACCGTTTCAGTGCAAACTCTTCCCCACTTAGCCTCTCCCCTCTTCAGAAGGTGAGGTTTCATCACCAAACACAAAGCCTCTGGGGCCTTGGTCTTTCCTTGTTGTCTGTGGGCTTTTTTGTTTGTTTGTTTTGTGGGGTCTTTTTTTCTTTTTCTCCCCTTGCTCATCTCTTTTGGTTTGTCAGATATAAAACACCAGTCAGGACCGGTGCTGAAAGAATTTAATGCCATTTAACGCCAAAGAAATCATACAAGGGCAAACCCGTTCTCCTTATCCAAGCAAGGACGTTCTCTGCTGTCTGTTTACTGCTCAAAACAGTTTCTGTCCAGCCTACAGTGGGTATAACTTGCAAGACAGTTCTAATTTTGGCACAATGACATCAATAGAACGTTTACAAGGGTTTGTTCCAGCCTTGTAAGATAACATGACATTATTTTGCCAATTTATCTGTCAGTTTAAAACCAGATATAGCTAAAAACCCCACCTCTTCAGCTTGTGGTACAGTCAAAGTCACAGCAGGCAAACAAGTCATGTACCAGCAATGCCAGCACAACATCTTAAGATGCAGATAACCCTCATGCTGAAGCGCTGCAGGGATTTAACTGTAGTTGTGCCTGGGCCACTCCTTGTTTGAGGATAAGAATTAATTTAGGCAAAAAAATAAGGAAGCAAGATATATATATGACAACTTCAAACTTAAAGGGAAAAGACAGCAGTAAGAATTAGGACAACTATTTGCTAATGACCAAAAGGTCTAGAGAAGAGGGTTTTTTTCTCACTTGTATGCCAGCAGAAGAAGTCAGCCCATTAGAATGGAAGAGAAAAATAAAATTAATGGCTGTAAATGTCTAAAGGGCTTTGAATAAAGTATCAAAAACTACAGAGATCCAAACAACTAGAGCATAATGAAGCCTGGTAAACACAGCTAGTGATAAAAAGCAGGAGAGGGACCACTTGGAAAACACAATGATAAATATCACTAGATCTAGATGATGTACCATGTGGGGTGTTTAGGGACTGCGGTAGCGAACATCATGAATACTGGTAATTAATTCTGCAACACCATGCTGAGGAGGGTTAGTGAGCAATGGCAATTTGATGTGATAATATGGGATTAGTTTATCCTGGTGCTTATGGAGAAGTGTTCATCAAAGTGACATAAAGCAAGACTCAATACACTCTGCTTCAGAAAACGTGGGACCGTCTTCGCCCACCCCTGTGGGTGCCAGAAAGATGGGTCATTAGCACCCCCAGAACAGCAGCCCCCGCTGCACAGGGTCTGACACATGCAGCAAGGCTCAGCATCACAGGGCTGGAGCAAGGACTGTCCCTCTAACCTGACCCACCTCAGTGTTGGTCATCATCTGCAATGAGCCCTGGGATAAAGCACTGTCAAAAGCTCCCAGCTTTAAGGCTGGCAGGATCTAATTTTTGGCTCTAAAAGTCCACCTGCCATGTCAAACACCTAAAACCCTTTGTGGTGCTTGTCCATAGCACCCTAGACACCACGAGCCCTTGGGCAATACGCATAGCATCAGATGTAAAGCAGGCTCCAAACCCTGGTGGAAGCTTCTGATGGAATTGAAAAGAAAACTGGGTCAGCGATAAGAAGTCAGAGACAATGTAGTGTCGAGTGGGAGACACCTGTGGGAAGGAGCCTGGTCTGTTTTTATTAAGCATTTAATTATCTGGAAGAAGGGAAAAGCAGGATGTTAATTAAATGTATTGACGATTTCGTATTAGCAGCCATTGAGAATGTCAGGCAGAAACGACAGGGCAACAGAGGCCATAAGAAAAGGGACAGGAAAACTACAGGTAACATGGAGACCTCAGGGTGCTGAGGGACAAGGAAAAACATACTAAGAGCACAGATACTCAGAGCCATGAGGCTTTTCATTTGTGATTTTGACTATGTGCTTGGCATTTTGATTTTTTTTTTTTCCCAGGTTGTTTCTTAGGACAACCTCCAGAAGTCCTTGCTTGTTCAATTCCTATAATGCCATCTAGCAGCAATATTTTCTGTTCTTTCCTTCATATGGAACAAGGCCACTTGTTCAAGGATGTTTCTTGAAATTCCTAGAAACTCCCAATACACAGCTCCCACGTGAGCTCCTGGGGGCTGTGGAAATGAATCATCGGGTTTGTCTCTACCGGAGCGTCAGTTGTCTCCTCCCCGCCCCCAAGCTCTGTGCAAGCATTTTCCCCATCCAGGGAAAAGGAGATCCTCTCCGATCTCACCAAGCTGCAGCACAGCCCAGTCCTCAGCTAACGGGACCCTCATCCTCCATCCCTGCCAGACCGCGAGGCAGCACTACTGTACTGATCCGTGTCCGTGCCACTGTTACGGACGTTACCAAGAAAGCCGTCAACCTGAGCTATAATTAAACTGCTTTCACATTAAAGTTAGCTTCTGCGGCCCAGCAGCATCTGCCTGGTACAAAAGTCAGCACCAGCAAGGACCAGACCTGCAGGTCCACCATATCTGCCCAGCGCGCTCCCCCTCCCACGTTACGCCTGTTCCCCTCCCCGCCGAGCGCCCAGGGCATCACTGCTGAATCCCGGCCCCTGCCTCGCTCTCCAAAGCCTTCGAGCAGGGCCAAGCAATGCCACCGACCCATCCACAGGCTTAAAAGAGTTGAAGACTCACCCGGAAGCTTAAGTGCTTTAAAGGCAGGGGTGTCATTTTATCTCTCGCTATCAGAGTCACCAGTGGTCAGTTAGAAATCACACAAAACAAGCCAACAGCTCCTGCAGGTCCAGTAAGGCCACTAAGGGGCCAATCCAAACCCCTTCCCACCTAGTTACCTTCTGTAGTGTGCTTACAAATAGCGGAAAGCAAGAGAATTACTTCCCCTCCGAAGCACGTCAGCACAGATGTCACAGCCTTTGCAGCAGCGACGGCAGGGGCCCAGCTCTGCTGGGCTGCAGGCCCCGCGGGTGTGCGGCTGGTGGGGGGCAGAGCCCCGCTGCCCCGCTGCACAAATCCAGGTGCTGTCGCGCAGGAGAGGGGCGAACAGCCGGGAGTCAACAGGAGTACTGTGGTGGAGGGAAGAGGTTTATTCTACTTATCTTCCCCTACTTTTCCAGCCCTTGCTGCTTTTCCATACAAATGTTTTCAGTGTGTGACAGCCATTAAAGAAATAACAGTCATTTCTGCATTTGACAGAGATTGCAAACACCCTGCTTGCATACCGTGACTCCAGACCCAAGCGACCTCCCTCAAGTTAATACTGTGGTGTGTTTATGCGGCAGAGTGCTCCACAGCCTTTATTTATCGAAAGCACGTGAGTACTTAAGTTGCCAGATATACACATGCATATTAAAAATGTAATTAATTGATTAATTGAGTCAGTGATGATGCACTCCTGGCATAGGTATCAGGCAGGGCACCCCTGGAGCTTCAGGCTGGCAGCCCTAATGAATTCCATGGCTGCTTAGAATAAGCTTGGCAGAGGTCTTCTCCATAATGGACTAAATTACAGGGAAGAGCTCACCAATGACAAGATCTAGGCATCCAAAAGCTTCCTACCTTCTTAGACTAACTTCCCCACCTCCCTCTCCTGTAAAAGAGAAACTGCATGCACAGCACAATCGGGTGACCTCAAAAATGGGGTGGAACAATCTCTGGCAGGTGCCACGTCCCCATCACAAGCAAATCGCAGAGGCAACTTCTTGAATTTGCTCAATGCAGATCTCAGCGAGTGGCACACCAGTCTCCTCGGGACGAACGCTCAGCAGCAGCTTTCTTGCTACGTGTTATTTTTGTACATAATTCCATCTGACTTGGAGCCAAACGCAAACCGGAATGCACGGAGCCATGGCACCTTCTCCAGAGTTGTTCCAGCCAGCAAACAGCTGGCACCATCTCTGCGCACCATCCCCAGCCTCCTTTGCCTACACCGGGGGAGCACGAGCATTGCAAAGAGGAGCTGTTTGCCGCAGAAAAGTTTCAGAAAACGGCTATACATGGCAACGTGCCTCACTAATCCATCCTCTCTCCAAAATGCTTTGCTGCGTCTGAGTACACAGGAATAAGTACGGCCGTACAGCTCACTGCTTAGGGTCTGCATTAGGCAGTAATATGTGTACTGTACAGGCTCAAAGCAGAGCCTCAGAGTTATGTGCTTTGAACTTTGAAAAACTAGAACAACTTCTGCAGGTTTTCACTCTTTTGAAGTGAACTTTCAAATCTACATGTGTGAAGAAAACATGATGACTTGCATTCACAGGACAGTTGTCTTTCCAAGCTTTGCATGATGCACATGGGTATTAAATGTCCAAGTGCCACTGATGACATACCTTGAAAGCTAGCAGAAAGGAGACTTTCATTAAGAATCTATAAGAATTCTTGTGCAATGCTTCAGTGAGGGTGGTCCAGCACTGAGATGGGGTGCAGAGAGGCTCTGACATCTCCAACCTTGCAAGTTTTCATAACCTGATTGCATGAACATGATCTGGTCTGGAAGGGAGCCCTACTTTGAGCAGGGAAATTGGGCCAGAGACCTTCAGAAGTCCCTTGCAACCTACATTACATTATAGCAGTACCATATCCAACAGAAGATTTGCGAGGTGAGGCCATCCTAGATCGCAGATTGCCAAATGCTGCAGGGTTAGCCGCTGGTTTGTCAGTGGCAGGCTACAGAACAACCCATCCACAGCTGTATGTGTGCTCAAACCAGCTAATAAAGCCATGTCCATCAACGTGACAGCTGCTGGAACAGCAGTCAGATTTTAACTCTGTAGAAGGAGGTTTTGAAGTGAAAAGCACCCCTGTGACAGAGAGGTGACCCCCTTTACCTTTACAGTGTTATTTGGACACTACAGTCCTCTGAA
>KL278757.1:4075-16749 GCA_000699545.1 Podiceps cristatus | reverse complement strand
CCCCCCCCCCCCCCAGCTCAGCTAGGTTCTCATCAAGCTTGGAAATTACTTGTTTTGAAAAGTCTTGAGAGTTCAATCTGGAGGAAACTAACTGGCATCCAGTAAGGAGTATCCTTAAAACTGATGGAACGCAGCAGAGAGTGAGATTCTGTATATAGTTTGTATTTCAACAGAGTATGGCTGAAGTGCTTTTTCCATTATGTCTTCAGTGGGATCCTCCAAAGCATCTATTAACAGAAACAAGGAATGTTTTCTAAATGGTACAGGATTCTGTAGAAATCCAGGAGCTTAGAGTTCTACCAGATAAATGAAATGTTTAATAAAAGTGCCAGAGACAGTAGTACTAGAATTCAGAGACAGATTTATCCAGTTAGTAGGGACCCAACAAGGCATTCAGTATCTGTGAATTGTATTTTCCTTTTCTTTCTCCTTTTTTTCCTAAAAAGGACTTAGCATGAAAGAGGTTTTTGTCATTGGTGGGGCATCGTGAAGCTCTGCTGATGTGTTTGGAGGTCAAATGGAGCAAAACCAGCATTACATCAATTCCGGGGAGCTCCTTCCCACTTTCTAGGAACTCATCTGAGGTCTGTGGAGGGATTCCCCCCCATGACAGAAGTAATCCTTTTTTCTTCTGGTAGATTAGGACTGGAGATTATTGTTTCACTGTGTTCCCTCTCGAACAGTGAGTTCTCATCTTCCTACCTGCCCTGTGTTTTAAAATGCAGGCAAAGCCAAGCCTACTCGGACCTGTCCAGGAGTTGAGGTTCGAGGTGGTAGGGTGCGAGGAACTGGAGGTCTTGGGGCGAGAGTGTTGGTCCCTGTCATCACTGGAGGCCACAGGAAAAATGTTCCCTGGCAGATGGGTCCTTCCTGCCACATCCACAAGAAGCTGCTTGGCTATCTCTAGTGAGCACCACCGTGCTGCAACTTGAAGCCTGCAGAGTGATGACAGTAGGATGATGGACCATTGTCAGCTGTATCACTGCCTTTCTACAGTGGTCTCTGGTCCCAGCAGTCTTACCCCAGCTCCAGAGGACCTGCTCCCTCCAGTTTAGAGCACCGCTGTACTGGGTCGGTTAGCCTGGTGTAGGCACATGTAGATGCCAGGTACCTGACCGTGGCTTTGCTGTGACCGTGGAGTGATGGACCTGGTGTCTCCCTGGGAGTAAGGAAATGAAGGGCTGAACTGTTTTCACCGAGGGATGAGGGTGCACTCCTTCCTGCTAAGGCACAGAATGCTAGGAAGGGCACCAGGTTGCAGGAACAGGAGTGCTGATGGGTGTAAAAGATATTTCTCGGTTGGTAATCTGAGTGGTTGTGTCACTGTCAAATGGCTCGAGCAAGTGGGTTCTCTGGAAGAGGACTCAGGGAAGACTGGGAGCGGTTTCCAGGGGAAGAAGGTTATGGGCTGCAAAATATTTCGTGGCATGTGGCCCGAGATGTGTATTGCATGCTGCACAGTAAACACTGGGCTCAAGCACACTGGAAACAGTGTTTTAGCAAGCTACCTCACATCAGCTGAGTCATCAGAACCATCCCTGACTGACCGTGCGCTGGCTTTTATTACCTCCCAACTGGGACGGATTACAACTTCTTTTAAACCTCAGAGTAAGGAGAGAGAGAATTAATAGCGTACGCACAGCCAATTAGCACAGCCAACTGAATCATGTTGATGGGCAGTGGCTGAGTTTTGCAGGTTTGGAGAAGTGGGCAGAAAGTGCAGAATTTTTTCCTCTTGATAGTTTTGAATGAGGCTGTCATGGCTTTTCTGCTTAACAGAAACACTGAGGTCTCCTTGAGCTGTTCAGTCCTGTTTGCTGGTAGACCTTCTAGAACTGATCTGGCAGGTAGGATCATATTTTAGGAAATGATTTGCTGGGTGAATAAAAGAGAAAACTCATCTCAGCTCTCAATTTGAGGTCAAATAGGTCCAGAAAACTAGTGGGAAAGGTGCAGGGAGTAAAATAGAAATTATCGGTATATTGCAGTTTGAATCCGTGCCATGTATTAGTTCTGGTTACAGTGTATTTTCCAGACTACCAAGAAGGTTTGTAATGGTACTGAAATGAGCAGTGAAGTTGCCTGGGGAAACTTCCATAGGAAGAGAAACTACATTGCCTAGGACTCTGACTTGGAAAGGAGACTGCTGAGGGAGGTATGATAAGAGATCTATAAATCATACAGTAGTGTAGTATGGGGAGCAATTATTTCTGATAGTACAAAACTAGAGCAGGCAATGAAATTACCAGCCAGCAAGATTAAAACAAGTACTTCTATCTGTGTTAAGTTATGGAACTCACTGCTTCAGGGTGCTGTGGAGGCTAAAAATTCAAATGGATTTTAAAAAGAGGGTAAAGGAATACAGGGAAGATATTAAGCCTAACAGCCTGGGAGCGGGGGGGAACCCCTGTAATTACACAGGGGAAAGATGGCTTTTTTCTGTTAAGCATTTCCTGAAACAGAGACTTCTTGTCTTTTGGGGACAAGATCCCAGGCAAGATAGACTTGCTCTCATGATGTAGAGACGTTCAGATGCTTCAATGTAAAATTTTGTCCCCGGGAAGGCTGGTCTCAAGTGCTTCTTAGTCTCCTCTGGATTATTTCCTAAATCTCAGCCCGAGCAGTCTTGATTTCAAGAGCATTAGTTAATTGGAAGTGGGAAGAGCTGAGGAGGAATTTGTGTCTGACTCAGATTTGTGAAGTCTGGATTGCTAGGACTAGCAAGAGATTGGTCTTGTAGCTTTGATTATCTGGATTCAAATGAAAGAGGGGAAAACCTTCAGGGAATTACAGATCAGCATTTGAAAAAGGGAAGTTTTCTGCTTGTAGCAAGAGACATTGTTTGCTTCTAGGGGCCAAATGTGGGTTGACCTATGCTTTTCCAAAGGTCTCCCAGTTCCCATTATCACCCATGTGAAATGTGTTCTTGAAGCATTAACTCTTTTTCACATACGTGACAAATGGTGCCCCAACCAGAGCTTGCAGCCATGGCCGTAAGAGTTGCAGCTTTCACTGCCTGGCCAAATGTTGCAAGCAGTCACTGAACTGTCTCACCTGCTAAGAAATGCTGTCACTCGTACAGACCTTGCGTCATGCTTTGTGACTTTTTTTTTTTTTTTTAAATAAAATGGCAAGCAAAAGAATGGATATACAAAATCAATTCTAATGTTATTTTGCATGTGTACTTTTTAGTTGTTTTTCCTAAAGACAGAGTGATTCACAGTGTTGGATAGCCATTAAAACATATTGATATGCAGCTAAATATGGCCTTTAACTTAAATTTAGTTCTCCTTTCTGCTAATCTATACAATGTCCACAAGTATCTATTTAAGTAATTGGGTAGCCTCATACACATTTGAGTTAGGTTTTTATTCTGGAAAATAACAAAATCCTTTATTTGCTGGATGATTGATTTTTTAATTTTTTAAATTTTACATGATGTTTATGATGGACTGCACTTGGCTTTGCAGTGAAATGTAATTACAAGTGCAGTCTCCCCGTCAAAACCCTGAGCATTATAAGTAAGTCTTAAAAAAACCCCCAAAGTTTTGATAATTGTACATGAAAAGGAAGTATCTGGTTCATTTTGGGGTAATATTAATAAATAACAAGCTTTTTTATTAAGCAAATGAAATATATATATATTATTTTTTTAATTGCACTGATTGTTTCTTGTAGATTTTGCTCCCTCACCTCATGTTTTTATTTGTTGACTGGAGGAAGAAAACAAGCTTCCTGTTTCTGCAACTCCAAAGCATTTTCCAATTTAGGGTAAACTAGTCATTGTAATGAACTGACTAAAGTGAAAGAAGAAAATATTCTCTCTGTATCTGTTGCCAAAACCTGGCAGCGAGTCCCACTGTTCGAATGGTAGGACTTTCTTTTATGCTTTGTCGCAAAGTTTTGTACTTGAGGTTTACCTTTGAAATTATTTTCTGCTGTTATAGTATGACTGGGTCTCAGTACACTTTAGTTTCACATTTCCTAGTGTGTTGGTTTTTTGTTGTTGGTTTTTTTTTGTTTGTTTGTTTTTTTAAAGGGAAAAAAACCCCACCTTAAAATCAAAATTTTTAAAAAAGTGGCTTAGAAAAATTATACATGTTTAGACATAGTGCTTTGGTGGATCTTGAATATGGTGCTAGTCAGAACCTCTTTCTGTCCTCTGTATGTTATCCTCTATACTGAGTTTTCATTTAATGCTTTAGTGGTGAGACCTGTTGTCTTTCGCCACAGAGGGCTGAAGCTATGGAAAATCAGCTGATGTGAGGGGTATTTCTCCAGTTTAGCATGAAGGGGAAGCTATTGTCGATGCAGAACAAGCCTCTTGGTTCCAAGTGAAACCAAACCCCTTATAGTAATAGTGCTTCTGGAAAGAAAAGGTTCTTTAAAAACAGGTTTTAACTCGTGTCCTGTAGTAGAGGCGTCTGTATGCTTTCCAAGATACTCACAAGTCTCCATTAGCTCAATGTTTTAATATGTTTGTCGTCACAGCCAGTTCCCTATGAGATAGGGAACTAGGATTGCCCCGCTTCACAGACGGGGAGTGGAGCGGCTTCATGTAGTCTCTTGGTACCTAGAGCTGCAGCAAAGGAATCCTGTGCTCTCCCAATGAGGTCTCCTTGGGCCCTTTGCCTGCGGCCTGCCTGGGACTCCCCCCCCACTATTTGCTTGGCAGATGGTACTGTGCTTAGGCTGGCCTGTCCGTCACTCATGCTCACCCTTCCTGCTTGTTGGGGCGAGAACCTCACTGCCTAGGAGGTGAAGAGTTATGTCACCATCACTTCAGCTAGTCCAGTTATAAGGTGAACTTAAATACTGATGAAAGAAAGGGCTAGTTTCCTTCAGTCTAGAGTGGAGTTTTCCCAATTCCCTGTCCATTTTCTGTCAGTGGTCTGTGGAGCACTCCGTCGTATACAAAATACCCATTTAGCTGTAGGGGCCTTGGCCTCCTTTTTGTTGAAAAAAGAGGAAAAGAACGTCCTCCAAACAACGTCTGAGTTCTGTCACTTTCTTAACCTCCATTAAAACATTAGGTACAATAGGTAGACCCAAGTTGTCAGCAGGCGGTTGGCACAGCGGTGAAGAAAGTGTGAAAGCCATGGATCAGACACTGAGATAGTTCCTTCGATGATTTGCATACAAAGGATGCTGAGCAGCTGTCCTGGAGTAGAGCTTGGGTTTAGAGCATGTTTAAACTTAAGCATTATAGTAAGTGCATGCATATTTAAATTTTCATTTTCTGAAGAGAAAACAATCAAACAACAAAAAAATAACAAAACCTAAAATGAATTAAGGGAATTAATTAGTAGAGGTGGTTAAAAGGATAGCTTTTGGAGATGGAGGAGGTTCCATTTTTGATTTGCTTTCCATGTAACACCTGAGAAACAGAGCCAGCCTGAACAAAATTTTTCTTGCCCACTGTTCAAATTACTTGCTTGCAAAAATCAATGGCTTGGTTGCTATCCATGCTTCTGGAAATAAAATAATTACATATACTTGAAAAACAGATGGTTTTTGTTCAGAATTTGCCCCTGTGGGTTTTCTGAGAAAACTTTTTATCATAGTCTTGAAAGCTCCAACAAACTGGTCACCTGCAGGTTTTTTTTAGATACATGCTGGTGGTGATAAGAGTCCAGGTGAGCAGTCCTGCACTTCAGGGTTGGAGCTTCTGTCTTGATTTCCATTGGATCTCCCAGAGTATGCTGCTCTCAGCCCATCCACCTTTGTAGCCAGACACACAGAAATTTAAAGATACTCGGCAGTGCTGCAAGATGCAAGCTTTGACATGGGGTGGCTCTCCACACCTGTGTAGATAGGGAGCTGTTTGAACCAGGGATCTGATGCTGTATTGCTATACACCTATTCTAAGCTATGTGATTGGAGGTTAGTGGAGGAAGGAGAATAGGAGCCAGGCAAATAGGATGGCATTGAGAGTGTAGGAATTAAGAAGTGAGGAGGAAGAGTTTGCCATGGCAGCCACTGCAAGCAGCTGGCCCATTGCGTACTCCTGTGGAAAACATAAAAATTTGCTTTAAAAGGTCATGAGAAGCAGAGGCAGGGAGAAGCTGAATCAGGAAGGGTTATTTCTCATCATATGGGAGCAAGAAGGCTCAGATGGAGGCATCTGGCAGTTTTAAACAGGGGGAAGTATGTTTTCATACAACATACAGTGAGGTTACTGAACTTGCTGCCGGGAGCTGTACGGCCAGATAGTTGATTTCAAAAGATAATTCATACTAGATGGATCTATTCAGGACTATTAATTGCAAAGATACAGCTGCAGTCCTTGGCTCAGAGAGCCCCTAACCTGCGGGTTGCTGAGGGAGTGTGCAAGGGAGAGTTTATTCCTTGCGCTCTTACCCTGAGCATTGATGCTGGAGTTGTGGTACTAGCTTACGCAGACCTTTGGGCTGACCATAACTACTGTGTTTTTCCATTTCCATTTTCATTTAGGGCTTTCATACTTTGGTGCCAGACTCTCTACAGTTGCCTCTGACAAGTAGAAAAATAACAGTTGAGAAAACTTCTCATGTGAATCAGACCTTCTGCTCTGTTTCTTGATCTTGCGATGTTTCCTCAGTGGAGGTAGCCTGACCATCTGAAACTCATGAGACCAATGTTCTTCAGGTTATGAGGGACTTCTCAGTGAATTTTGTTCAGGAAAACTCTTGGGGTTTTTGCTGTCCTTGACTCTCCTCTTGGACTGTGATGCCATTTATTGGCATAAAGTGCCCTGACCTATTTTATTTCTCTAGGTTTTCCCCAAGATTTGGCTGACAAAGGGTGGAAAAATAATTAGATTCTTAGATAATTCAAATGCTACGTGCTGTGCCAGCCGCACCTCTTCTGATGGCTGATAAGAGACAAGTGAACACAGTTCCTTGCAAGACTAGGATGCGTTTATTTGGATGGCACAAACACGTAACTGCATGATTGTGTGGCTGATGTTATACAATCCAGGGACAATTCCAGTGCTTCCATTAGTTTATTCTATCAGCATGCCTGAAGCTTGCTTAGGAGGTACTATATCTTGATTTGATAGTTAAATCTCTTTACCTTTCAAACACTGACTCTTCTTTTCAAGTTCCTAATAGCTGAGAAAACTGAGGAGGAAGCATTGTTTACTGACTGTCTGGACTTCATTTTTCTGCACAGTGATTAAGAAATGAGTAAACCAGCAGACAGGACCTTCGTGGGACCCTGTGTACACCTTCAGTTTTCCTTCAGTGCAAGCTGAGCTATTTCTCAAACCATGCTTGTCCTGCGTTAATACAGTTAGGGGGCAATTAGAACTAGAAAGGTGAGCAGGCTGAAAGAAAACAAACAAACAAACAAAAAACCCCCACCACAACAAACCAGAAACCCAAATCCTGCAAATGCTTGTGTGTGTCCTTTACCAAGCTCCACATCTAGAGTGGTGTACTACAGCAGGCAGATACCATAGCAGCTTGGTCTCACGTGGTACATTCTTGCCTGTCTTAAGGCTGACCTTAGTTGTCATGTCTGTGCTGTACAACCTACTCACTTTTAACTGTCTCCTGTCCCACCATGCCAACTTGGACAGTCCCTCTGGGGACAGGCTCTTCCTTTGCTGTTCCCAAGTGCTGGCTATAGAGCCTGAACGTCTGAAGATGTTATACCTGCTACTGACACAGTAAAACAGAAATTTTCCCAAAGATGCTAATAGCTGAAGGAATTCAGTTTTCCCAGTGTTAAACACAAACAGGTTAATTTTACCATTCCTTACCAAAGTGAATTAAAGAATGTCTATGTACCACATGCAGAGTCTGTACGTGCACTTTCCTAACCCAGTGTGCAAGTACCGCAGTAACACGATCCTGTGACCAAGGACTGTATTATTTGCCCAGGTTTTGTAGATCCTCTGTAATTTCTTACTGATATCCTAGCTGTTTGTGTTCAACTGTTTAACTCTTGAACTTCCCGTGCAGGCTTTGGGTATCAGTATGGTTCATGGTGCTGCAGGACTGGGTGCTGGAATGCCATTTGTGGACAAATGATCAGTCAACAATGCACTCTTGAATGCAGCCCTCATTGTAGGCTGGGTGAAGCAGGCGTAAATTTTCTCAGGCCTGCCTTTTCCACTGCTCAGCCTGCCCCCTTCTCACATTTCCAAATGGATAGCCTATTCATTCACGCACAGTCACCGTGCTGTGTTTTCCTTCAGGTTTGTGCCTCAAGATTTACCTCACCTTTCACATGTTTGAAGCCACAGTCCTTAAAAGTGGTGGTGACAAGGCTACTGGGAAAACACAACCCTTGAAGATTGCAAAGTCCATTTGTTCTTCGAGTCACTTGAAATAGGATCTAAATGATATGTCTAGTTTTAGAAAGCACCAGTATTCTATCTGATCTTGTCCTTCCAGTGGAAGAAAAGGCAAGGGTTTGATAATCCAGTGAAATCCAGTAGTAAACTTGGAGTGATTTAGACCATTAACGGAAAGTACTTTGATTTCTTAACAGTGTGTCAGATGAAAGGATAATCTTAGCCTGTCTCTGGCTTGTATAGCATCTGCCTAAAATGAAAAGGCAGCTCACAGATCCCGGCATGCAGAAGTAGCAGGCTGCTCGCGTGGCCAGGTCGTTATGGAGGGAAGGAAGTTTTCTCATTCTTGGGTCTCACTGCTGTCCATTGTTAATTATTCTCACTGTAGGCTCATTTAGAAGCCCTCAACACCAAGCATTTTTCCAGGCATAAGTCATTTGTGCTGAGATGTTTCTTCTGTGGCTACCTAGTGTCCAGCCTCCTCCTGTTTTGCTTCCTACTTCCATGCTCTGCCATTACACTTTTCACAGGGCAACAGTGTTCTCCCTAAAGTCTGCCCCAACTATTTAGTGTAAAGTGCGTGTAGCAGGTTATGGACTGTATTGTCAGGCTATTCTGTAACCTGTTTTCTTTTGAAGTACAGTGGGATTTGGCATAATAAGAGGTAAGTCTCTTTAAGCGTGTTATGAAGAAGAGTCCTGCTCAAGACATGGTGAGGCAAGTGAAAATTGTGACTTGAGCAGGGGTCCTGGGTCTTCATCCTGGGTTGGGCATGCAAATTCCTGAATTCTTCTATGGTGTGGCTGTATGATACTGTCATACCATCCCTCTCTGCTTCTGGTAGTGTCTCTATGAAGGAGTATTTTCCCATATCCAATTTTGGGCTGATGTGAAGCTGATTGCTTCTTGGCAGGTTTTTAACCATTCTTTAAAGGCACTACAAAAGTACATCATTGTTATTTTTCTGAAGAAGTAGTTTGATGAGACTCTTAATTCAAGATAAGGTGGTAGCACCCTGAAAGATCTTGTTCCGCCCTTCTCCTTCCTCCTCCCTTGGGCTGGCACAAATGCTTGGGCGGACCTGCACTTAATAGGGCAGCAGATCTGGATTAAAATGGCCAGCTTGTGCTAGCGTAAGGCAGAGTGTGGTGTGGAGGTGGGAACAAGCAGCTGGGAACATGAGGAGGGCAGGGCACGTTTTTTCAGTGGCAGTGCCAGTTGATCTGGGATGAAAGTGTTGATGAAATACATAAAGCTCTGGCCAGATCTGTGTTACCTGACACCAGAACCAAAGCTTTTAAAGATTCACGCCTGCTTTCTTTACAAGGACAGTCCCTTTAGGCTAGATAGAGTAGCTACAGGAAAAGTGGTCACTGGTTCAGGAAAACATGGTGGTTCTTGTTCTGAGAAGACACTTCTTATGCCAGCAGACATGGAGTGCCTGAAGTAGCATGGGTAGCTCTTCTAGTGTGAAGGGTAGAGCTGTTGCCTGGAGGTATGAACGAGCCTTCTGGTATCAGCGTGAGGCCCCACTGCTCTCGTCTGTGGACTTCCAACTGTGTAATGGCTTGCATTGCGTTTCTGAGTACACCTTGGCTGTGCTGTTTAGGTTTAATTGTAGGAGAACACTGCTTTAATGAAAGGAGGCACTTGCACGTATTTAGTCTTCTGAAATAGACTGTGAACGCTGAATGCCAAACTCCCCACTTTGATTGCAAATTTATGTTCTTCTGTACTGCTGGTGCTGACAGACCGTCTGGACCTGTTTAACCATGCAGCAAAGTGTGAAGCCTCTCTGGGAAGGGGAGGAAGTTTGTCCCACGTGCCTAATCTAGAGGTCATTTCAGAGTTTCAATTATCTATTAAAACTGTGTCCTCAAAACATGCAAACACGGAAATTATAAGTTCAGTCCATAAATGAAAGCTCTTCATGAGCCATCCTCACCGCAGCTTTCCTGGGAACTTGGAATATATGCCCTGTATTGGATTTGGCGTGAAAGGTATTTGTGGCATCCTTTCTATAGAAACTAGGCCAGCTCATAGCTCTTGTTTTATTTTTCTAATGTCTTCTACGCTGGTGTTGCAACATGGTTATAAAAATATACCAGCCTGGCGCATATGCTCATTATTCTGGACAGGGAGGATAGGCTTGGGTTAAAGGTACTATATGGAGATGCAGGAGGTTTTAGTTCAGTCCCTGCTCTGCCACTGCATTCTTTGTGACCTTGAAGTCATTTAATGTGATTACCCTTCCATAAAGTGATAATGCCTAGCAAAATGGAGTCTGATCACGGGTGGAAACTGGTTGTGCCTCTGTAATACAAATAATTAATAATGATCTTGCCGTTAACCCATGCTGGGATGATTAATATTACAGGATTATTGGCAGTATGACCCAGGGTTTAACAGTACCGGGATATGATTTTCGGTAGTTCACTTTTTTTTAAAACTTCTGTTTTTTAAACTTCTGTTTTGAACTCTATCTGAAAAACTCCTACAGATACCATTGTGTTTGTTGATGCCTAGAAGGGAGCCTGAACGATAGCTAGGATAATGAACTTAAAATTTAATGAAAATAAATGTTAAAATCTGCACAGTGTAGAACTGCTGAGCTATCAGTTTGGTATTAACCCCAATGTTGGTCATTTGGGTAGGTTTTAGTGAAATGGTTCCTTCTGGCTGATAGCAGCTTAGATGATCATTGTAGTGAAGACTTGAGAAATTCTACTCCTTCTTCCAAAGTTGCTTCAAAAACTAAAGAAACTTCTGCAGCTGAAGGAAGAGAGAAGTCACTCTTAAAGACCCAAGTATTTACCAGAGATTATAAGACAGTTGTGCTTTATTGGCCCTGATCTCTATGTTCCACTGAGTTCAAGAGGATTTGGCTGAAGCCTATAGTGATAACTGAGCAAGAGAGAACTGATAAAGGAAAACTCATTATTAGTCAGTGGCCCTAGCCAGAATGAAATCTAGTCAGGAGACAGATTTTTTCACATGGGTAACATTAATACTTTTAATTCATTTTCTGAAAGTTCAGACATGGGGGAAAAACAATGTCTTTGGTTTAAAAAAAACAAAAAAACCCAAACCCTCAGAAGTCTGATCAGATTCCTAGGGATTTGTTAACAACAAGATCAGTTTGTCTCTTTTGATTACTATTATTTTTTATTTTGAGGTATTCTCATACAAAGCAGAATGATTCAGCATTTCAGAACTACAGTTTCATTTGTTTTTTTCCTGCCTCAGTTTGAGGAAGTTGACTGAAACAACACCTTTCTCTCAGAATTCGGGTGTTTTCTAATAATGATTATTATTGATTAGCAGATGATGGCACCAACAGCAATAAAAATATGAAAGGATGGTACGAAGTAGCACTTTTTTCTTTCCTTTTTAAGGCCAGAAGGGCTGTTAGGAAGCCACTAGTGGAGTCCATTTCATCTCTTTAACCAGTGTTTTGCATCTTACCCATGGCACCTGCACAACAGGCAGATGACAAACCCTCCAGATTTTTTTGTTCTTGACCTACTCACCTGGCTACCCATCCACATGCGGTCTCAAGAAGCACCGATGACTGCCTGAAACTGCAGACACTGTATCTCTTGAGCCTGCACTATGTCTCTGACAGACAGCCTGGTTGGGGAGGGGGGGACCATTCTTGCTCCCAGGCAGTTGGTAGCACTGATGCTGTTACTTCTCTGCAGCCACAAGAGGTGACTTGCTGTTTGATTACCTGTCTCCTCCTCTGCACCAGCTCAAGACTTTGCAACTTGAGGCTCAAAAGATTTTAAGGTTGACCTTGCCCAGATGAGTCATCTCTCTTTGACTGTGTGCTATTGATGGGAGAGAAAGGAGGCAGGGAAATTGGTGCAGGAGCTACTTCATTAGTTTAGTCAACTGCTATCCACCTGTTTTCATCTGGCTATTATTTTATTACGGTTTCCTTGTGTGTACTGTGGTTGGAAGAAATCTTCATTTGTTGTTAAATCTCTTTCAGATTTAAAGTGTTTCTCTGTCTTGGTTTTCTCTCTTGTCCCATCTCAGAGATTTGATTTCCTCTTTCTTCTACTACCCCTCGCCAAACACTTTGCACTGTACATAGGTACCTAGGTGCCAAGGTATACTAGTAGTACTGTAGACCTGTTAGCATAGACTGAATAGATATTTGTGAAGAGGTCCAATGCTGAATGTTTTTGTTTTGTTTAATTTAAAAAGAAAGAAGCCTTAGCTAGAACACTTCCCTATGAATAGATTGCCATTAACTCTTGGAACGTTGTAATTACCAGAGAGAACTCCTAAATATCTGAAAGTGAGATTTTTGTAATTTTTTTGTGTGTGGAAACAAATTACGTAAGAATGGAAATCCTTGATTTAGAAATGTAGCTTCCACATT
>KL278756.1:19101-29163 GCA_000699545.1 Podiceps cristatus | reverse complement strand
CAGGTGAATTACAGTTGATTTAAGCAATCTGAATTCTGGTATTTCCTGACTTTCAGGCCTTTGAGCTTTAGTGATACTCATCTAACAACTGTGCATGTGATTATTTTAATGTTTTATTTGCAGAAATTACTTTCTTTTTTGCCAGGGAGAGATTGCTGTTTCCACCTGGCTGAGTTCTTGACCAGAAACCCTGCTGGTTATTCCCCAAGAGGAAAGGCTCTACTGAAAATAATAAACTGAGGATGGTTTTTCCACTATGCCGATCACTTAGTTTAGAAGTTTATTTTGGGTAGAATGAAGCAAAATGGTGTTTGGTATAGCTGCATAGCTCCCCTGCAGAAGTCTTGAGCAAGGTGCTGTTTTCCTGTTACAGTGCCCATAAACGAACGTCAGATGGCTGTGATGGAAGCCTTCCGCCATGCCTGGAAAGGATACAAGGATTTTGCCTGGGGTCATGATGAGCTGAAGCCTTTGTCCAAGTCCTACAGTGAGTGGTTTGGACTTGGGCTTACCTTAATTGACGCCTTGGATACCATGTGGATTTTAGGCTTAAAAGAAGGTAATCTTTTTCCTCCTCCATTTTTTGCCCTCTAAAGTAATTCCTGACTTTCTGTTCAGGCAGTACGTGTTCAAAATTCTTTGAGAGGAACTTTTATTGTGGGTGGCCAATAAGTTTAGTTTTCCTATGAGGGTAAATAGACATATATAGAAACAATATATATAAAAAGAAATATTAAAAAACCCCAACTATATTAAAGGACTCCATTTTTCTTAGAACAGAATTTTGAGCCGGAAAAAAATACTCCGCTATTACATATAACAATGGATATGTCTGCTAGAAACTGAGGAATGGATTAAAAAAGGCTCCTGATTTGTGTTTCTGTACTAAACCCCTCATGCTACCTGTGCCGTTATGCAGCCACTCTAGGCTTTCTCCCCATCAGGCTTAGGCCATTTGCCTGAAAGTTCCTTGGTTGTGTGCTATCACACCTAATATAATTTTTTCATATCTGATTTTAAGAAGGTCATTTCTGTAAGGAATCGGTGGATGGAGAAGGGGAGTGTTCAATACCTCCTTCCTGGGCTGCACTGCTCTCTCTAGTTCTTCACAGTTATTCTAGAAGTGACTATGTTAGAAAACTTTCAAGCTTTTAAAAACTAAGCCAAAAATTCTGCAATTCTGTTGCAAAAAACCTTGCTTATTCAGTATCTAAGACTTGTGGGCGGTTTTTGTTTGGTTTGTTTTTGGGAGTGTTTTTGTTTGGTTTGTTTGGGGGCTTTTTACTGGAACTATATCTATTTAACCTTGGTAGATAGCCACCTTTGTAAACTTATTAATCATGCAATTTTTTTGGGTCAAGATAGGAAGAACAGAGCTGCTAGTAAGGGGACAATAAACAGTGAAAGTCTTTCATGGTTCTGTCTCTTCTACCTTCGAAGATGGTGTAAAATATTAAATCAAATGCAAAATGTGCTTGCAGCTCTAGGCCTGAGCAGGCTATTTTGAAGTTTCATCAAGCTGACAGTGTGCTACCTTTTTTTTTTTTTTTCCTCCATTAAAAATTAATTGTGCACTGCATAGAGCTTTTAAAATAAATTATTAGTAATTTAGATGTGTTGAAGATGGGTTCTTGGTAAAGGCTTCTTCATATTTTATAGCAGTTCTTTTGCTGATTGCCTTAGAAAGCTCCTGGGGTTTCTTCTGAAAAACAAGTGCTATTTAAATGAAAGTTCTGTTTGAGGTTGCCAGTCTTTCTTACAAGCTGATGATTGCTGATGCTTCTGTGAAAGAGGATCTTACCTTTTCTGCTGTACTGCTAGATAGTGCTAATACCAGACAGTAGAGATTTTTCTCTGGTGGTTCTCAGTCTACCCGACCTCCAAGACATTTTTTTTTCTCGTGAGGACACAAAGGGATTCTTCTGCTTCAGAGTTAATCTCCTGCAGAATACCTTCCATTTCTGGGAGACTAGTTGTTCTTTTGCACCTGCTCACAAACAGGAGTTTCTGGAAGGCAGTTTGAGGCTGCTCATGCGTCTAACTGCAAAGGCTAAGCTAACTCGCATGCACCATGGAGTTAGACCCTGTGCAGAAGCAATCATTGAGTGATGCTGCTCCTAACCTGAATCTAAAATGAGCTTTTTAACTTTTTTTTTTTTTTTTTTAATTAGTAGTGTGATAAACAACCAT
The DNA here is from genome assembly GCA_000699545.1 of Podiceps cristatus. Taxonomy (NCBI): domain Eukaryota; kingdom Metazoa; phylum Chordata; class Aves; order Podicipediformes; family Podicipedidae; genus Podiceps; species Podiceps cristatus. Next base: position 26,973 of record KL278756.1, on the reverse strand, counting down.
TTTTCTTTCTGGGGAAAAGCTTGCAGACTGTCAGGATTTTATGGGTTAAATGCTAAAGTAGGAGGCAGGCTCCCCAGGATATTGCTAGACTGAAGGCCTTAATGGCTGTTAACTGAAAATGTTACCTGTTGTCTTGGTAGGTAACTGCTTTGGTTTAAAAAGATTTAATTTAAAAGTTCAGAAGGCTCTTGTGGAAGTATAATTGTCTGGGAAGTCAAATGGATGGCCTTGAAAGATCTCAATTTCTGGACTATTTTAATAAAGAATTCCTCAACTACTTACTTTTTTTAGGCTATTAGGAACTTTTTATTTTGCTGGGTATTTCTGTCTGTATGCATCTGTGATGCATGCTGAATAAGAGTTAAGCCAATGGTAGGCAGACTTCTCCCAGCGTGTGCTTTTCATTTTAGTTTTTCACCAAAAATTATGATCTCTGTAGACAGATACAAGTAACTGTCATGGATATATGGAGTACTAATGTCTCTGGTGTAGTTGTTGAAGCATGCCAGAAGTTCATAACTGATCTACCTTTTATGCTTTGCAGAGTTTGAAGAAGCAAGAAAATGGGTAGCAAATGATTTAGTATTTGATAAAAACGTGGATGTGAACCTCTTTGAGAGCACTATTCGTATCCTGGGGGGCTTGCTGAGCACCTACCATCTCTCCGGAGATAGCCTCTTCCTGGAAAAAGCTGTGAGTGGCTAGTCTTGCAACTGAAACTGGATTACGTATTCCATATTGAACAAAGGTGACAGAAGATTCATCAGAAAGTTAAATGTTGCTGTTTTTTAACAGTTTCGTATTTAAAGTAGTGGGAAAGGGATTTACCATTAATCTATTAAACCTGTGCTTCTGTTTGCTCTCTGGATAACCTCAGAGCCCTGCTGTGTTTTATCAGGTATTCTTATATGCATGTTCTTCTGTTGATGAAGAGCTGACCATAATAAAGTTCATGAAACAAAAGAGGAAATAAATGGTTGGAAAAGACTAATAGTTATCTTTTGTCGCCCTTTCTGTGCATCTTACCAGTATCAGCCACCTCTTTAGATTAGCTAGATGCAGTCAGTGACTTCAGAATTACATCATGTTGCATAGGGATTGCAGGCTCAAACGAGTCATGCAATACTAAAACAAAGTAGAAACTCTGTACTTATTACTATGAGTAAAACCATGACCCTTTTTATTTCTTGGCTTTCTTGAACCGTCTGAAACTAAGCTGTTATGCTCTTCTTCTCTGTCTGCTTGGTAAAAGAAAACCTAAAGGTGTGTGCATATATTTATTTTCTGTTTTGTTTGTTGTTTTGTCCTGTGCTGTTGGCTTTTCTTTAGAAAGACATTGGGACCAGGCTTATGCCAGCATTCAACACCCCGTCCAAGATACCATATTCTGATGTCAACATTGGCCGGGGTACTGCACATCCACCTCGTTGGACATCTGACAGCACTGTGGCAGAGGTGACCAGTATTCAGCTGGAGTTTAGGGAGCTCTCTCGTCTCACTGGAGATGAGAAATTCCAGGTATGGAAGAATCAGTTGATGTTTTTGGTTTTTTCCACCTCTACAGCACCATTGCTGACTGTCATCGTGGTTCTGTAGTCTCTAAGTGACATTAAATGAGTTGTGAAACACTAGATGAGGGAAGAAAAAGAAACAAAAGTAATTCCGGTTATTTTCTTAAATACCAAAAAGTAGTAGCAGAGGTGAATAATTATTTTTGTCCCTCAGAAACTGCTTTTGATTAAAAAATAAACAAATAAACCCCCATGCAACCCAACAACACCAAACAGCAAAACCAAACCACAACAAAACCAAAACACCCACCCCCCTGCAGTCTCCCCCCAGTTTTTATCATTGACGTTTTTGTTTGACACACTAGGTTATTATGTTTTGAAAAAATACTAAGCTAAACAGGGCACTGTAAAACTGTGCCTTGCTTAATGTTGTTAGAATTCTGTGTGTGGTTTCTTGATGCCATTATCTAAATGCAAAGAACAGAACCATGGTGTTGCCATCCAAGGAACTAAAATGTGACTCACTAGATAAGGGTCTGACAGCAGGTCAGAGTATAAGGAAAAGTTAGTTGAAATAAAAATAATTCCAGAGAAAAGAATATTTTCCACTCTTCTTTTTGTTTGGCAACATTGGTTTATTGTTTTAAACTGTATCCACAGCTGAAGTTTTAAAAAGTGCAGTTATTTAAAGAAGTTTTAGCTATTGCATGATTCATATAGTTATTTTCACTGGAATTCTATGTTGCAAATATGAGTAAGTCAGATCATAGTCTTGTACCATAGCACTAGCTTTTGAGTGGGCTTATTGGAAGGGAAGGAAATAGTTAGAATTATTTCAGAATACTTAAATGTACCCAGAACATCATGTTTTGAGAGTCAGAAAGTTTTAAGTCCTGTATTTAATGTATTGTATGAGCTGAACTTGATGTCCCTGATGCTAATTGGAGGAAGAATAGTTAAAAGACTTGTTACCCACCTAAAGTTACTAGCCAGAGTTTTGTGCATCATTTATACCTGTAATTTATGTTTGCTATTTTCTTTCTTTTAGAAAGCTGTAGATGAGGTGATGAAGCATGTTCGCACCCTCTCAGGGAAAAACGATGGACTAGTGCCTATGTTCATAAACACGAATAGCGGGCAGTTCACTCACTTGGGTGTCTATACTCTGGGAGCTAGAGCTGACAGCTACTATGAGTATTTGCTCAAGCAATGGATTCAGGGGGGGAAAAAAGAAAACGAGTAAGTTCTTTCCACTTCTCATATCAGTGTGAGAATTATGCAAGCTGTAAGACTTTTTGTTGTCATTTGCTGCTTAAAGAAAAATAATGTGTGTGCCCAACAGTTGACTGGCAATATCAGTTCCTGACAGCAAGCTAAGCAAGCCAGGGGGCCTGTGGTAACTCGGTGTAAAACCGACATGAGAGTTAGGCTGAGTCTCAAAACTTCTCCTCAGAAAACTTTTCTTCTTTAGCACATCAGATGTGAGGAGTATTACAGATAGGAGTAGAGAATGAAGTTTTTGCAGTAGATATGGAGCATAATTAGACAGTTCTGAAATACTGATGATGCTTCATTTCACCAGCAATGTCTGTTTTCTCTGGGTTTCTCAGGGAAAGGTGAACCCTACAAGATGGTTGAGGTGGGAGATTTAGTCCATAAGGAATATTTTTTCTTGGAAAGAAGAAAAGACTGAAGCTTGATGTTGGTGTAAACTTTGCTTTAGGTCTCTTATGTTTCTTTTATCTGCACTGGATAACTGGAAGAGAATGTTTGCAAGGAGCAGAGGAATTAGAGATGTTGGAAAAGAAGGCTTCCTCCAAAACAAGACAGAAAATACAAGCACTTTTTATCTGCTTACAAGCTGATTATGTTGGGCTTGTTCATGTTGAGGGGTTTAATGCATACAGAGCAACATCGTGCCTCTCTGAGGCATTTCTTTAAGTCAGAGCAGGTGCATCTGTACAAAGAAAGTTTGTATCACTGGTTTTTTTCCAAGCCGTACCCCACTGTAAATGGAGAACTGTTGTCTTTGGGACCATGAATGATGGTATTTTGTAAGCCTCAAAATGGGATTGTTCAATGGCTTTTTTTTCCACATAAAAGTACTTTGAAACAAGGAAAATTCCTATTAAATACTGCATGTGTGTGAGCCAACTGGGAATGATTTTAATTCACAGACTGTTGGAAGACTATATGAGAGCCATAGAAGGAGTGAAAAAGCACCTTCTTCAGAGATCACAACCGAAGAAGCTTACTTTTGTAGGAGAGCTTGCTCACGGCCATTTCAGTGCCAAGATGGTAAGAAGTGCGACTGCATTCAAAAAAACAACCAAAGAAAACAGAGAAACCACCACAAAAAACCAAAGCAAAACAAAACACCCCACCCCCACCCCCTCCCCCCCCAAACCATATGGTCAGGCAAATGCAAAGCTGCTGTGCTGTCCCCCACAAAGGGGGGGGGAACAACACCAAAAAAGAAACAAATGCATACCCCCTCCCCCAAGACTATATACATAGCCAGGGTAATGGCAATACTGAGTAACTAGTTTGTAGGTACTAGTCACCTGTGCAAACCAGGGGCTTTCTCTTTGAGTTACTCTAGTAAATCCATTTATGTTCCTGTAAGATTGAACATTTTGGTGCTGGAGTCAATGTGTGTTTTGGTCATAAATTTCCAGTGTCTGCAACTCTTGAGGCAGTGCCTATTTTATGTATTATTTATTTTCCATAATTCAAAAATATATGTGGACACTGGCACATCTGGTTTTTCAGACTTAACTTCAAAACAAGCAGGTGATCCAATATTGTGTTACTGGGTCTAAAAAAAATATCTGGTAATTCTGGAGGGTTCTGTCCATTCATGACATTTGTTTCTTTTCCTACATACAGGGTTACTGAGTAAAACAGTATGCTGTTTGCTTTAGGGAAAATTGATTGACTCCCTGCTCTTAATTTGTGCATCCATACTCTTTAAAATGCATTTTAAGATCTTTCAGTTAAAGATCTCATGCGAGTGCAGGTATTGTGTGTGTGTGTGGCTTTTTTTAAGATGAGTGGTGTATTATTAATGTATATGTAGCCTTACACATACTTATTCAATACCTGAAGTGAGCATTAGTGAATTCTTTGACTTGTTTGGTTTCTTGATGTAGTGTTTTTGAGATTTTCAGTTCCGTTTTTCAGGATGTGCTTCTTGCATCTGAATTTCCCAAAGGCTTTCCAAACCTGCTGCTAGTGAGACCAGAGCCTGGGTTTTGGGTAGAGCGGGCGCCCCAGTCTCACGATATGACAGAACTGAATTCAGACAGATAGATTTGGCTTAGGTTTCTGCACGTATCAGTCGGTACACTTGCTTCTGCTCCGGGGAGTCAGAATTTTGGTAGTTAATCAATTATTATTGGACTAAAGGCTTGACAAGCATCTTCCCTTGGCCAACTGGAGAAGTGGGTGATGTTTGTCTCCTATGTCAATGTTGCCCTTCGCCACCCTCAACCACTTCCTTTAAGACTGGACTGGAATGGGAATCAGCTGTGTCCCAGGCTCTCTGGGAAAATGGTACTCTTGCATCTTTAGTGCTCTAGAGACGTGAGGGGTAATAAATAGCTTTGCATTACCCCAAGTAACAAAGTTGCAAAAAAGGGGCAAGCTTTCAGGCAGAAATATGCTTGAAAGCTTATCAGTGTTTTCCAGTTGTATCAGTGGATCTAATAATCTCTGCAGATGTTGTTGCTCTTTCAATAATGCTAAGGTGATTATTTCAGAATGATCAAAATGTCTTTTCAGTTTTTCCAGAGCTTTGTTTTCTGTGGCTGACTCCCATCTCTGTTCCATTTTATGTTCAAAATTAAATTCAGGTGATCAGTTTGTCCCTTATGTTGTCCCTTTAGTTGCCTCTACTCAGAAACCTTGAGGTGATTCCACCCACCCCTTTCATGAGTTGTTATAAGACATGTACTTCTGGTAAACCAAAAGACACTCTCTTCCACCTTGCCCTGACTTCAGACCTTTCTTTCGAAACTTGACACAAAAATAGTCTTGTATGTTTTCCAAATTAGTGGTATCTCTGTAATAATGCTGTCTCCCTCATGCTACGTTACATCCCATTGTTAAAAAGTTACCCTCAGGTTCTTGGTACTTGAAATATCTTTTGAAGAAGAGAAAGTGTGGGAGGGAGAGACGTGTATAGGGACAGAGAGAGGTGCACACACACACAAGTACCTGTTTGTTGTGTAACTTTTTTTTTTTTTCACCATTAAGAGTTGTCTTGTCTTGCAGGATCACTTGGTTTGCTTTTTGCCTGGTACTTTGGCACTGGGAGCTCATAATGGATTGACTGCTGATCATATGAAATTGGCTGAAGCCCTTATAGAAACCTGCTACCAGATGTATGCTCAAGTAGAGACGGGTCTGAGTCCGGAGATCGTACACTTCAATCTTCATGCACAAAAGGGCCACAAAGATGTGGAAATCAAGGTGAACAGATAGGTGGCCTGAACTATAATTCGATGATTCTTCTGTATCTATTCAGCTGTTGAAACTCCCAGCTGGATTTCGGTAATGTGCTCTGCTGTGGACCAGCTTGTTCTCCTGCCTCGCTTTCTAGGTGCACCCTAGCCTTTGTTTTTAATTACCCCTATAGTGTATGTAGAAGCTGAGTTATGCATTATAAACTCTTTGGGGTAGGTGGAGATGGGAATCACTATTTTTTTTCCTTCATATGTCCTTGAGGAAATTCCCTGTCTGAATTATTCTTGCTCTTTTTTTTTTTTTTCTTTTTTTCTTTTTTTTCGTTTTTTTCCCCCTCCCCTCTCTTGCAGCCTGCAGACAGGCACAACTTACTGCGACCAGAAACTGTGGAAAGCCTTTTTTACATGTACAGATTCACTGGTGATAAGAAGTACCAAGACTGGGGCTGGGAAATCTTGCAGAACTTCAATAAATACACACGGGTAAGGTTAGCTTATAATGACCTTGTTCTGTCAGGACTGTATTTGCTGACTTGCTCTCTAACAAGAACTTTGGAAGCCTACTGTCTTTCAAGAGTCATCAAATACCTGTGGAGAAATGCATAAGAACACAGAGAAAGATTCAGATCATGTAGTGCCTGACAGTTTGAGGTACACTACTTAGTACATTCAGGGAAAGAATTTGTATTACATTGATTATTGAAATAGCCAAAATTACTGCTTTTTTTTTTTTTTTTTTTTTTTTTTTTTGGCACAGGTTCCTACAGGTGGTTATACTTCCATTAACAACGTCCAGAATCCCAGTAATCCAGAGCCACGAGATAAGATGGAGAGCTTCTTCCTTGGGGAAACACTGAAATATATGTTCCTGCTGTTTTCAGATGACATAGACTTAATCAACCTTGACAAATACGTATTTAACACAGAAGCTCATCCACTCCCTATCTGGGTGCCAGCATAGACTGGGTGTCAGTAGATCTTCCAATGGTGGCATTTTTATCTTCAAGTCACTTTACTTATCAGGGTTTGAGGAGATGCTCTATTGCACCTTTTTTGGCTTAAAACAAACAAACAAAACCTTTGGGAAAGCATCTCTGGTTTGGAGAAGTCATGTTAGTCAAACCTAATCCCTGGTTCTGGGATGGACAAGCTGTGCCCTGCTAGGCTGGTTTTCCTGGTATTGATGATGAGGTTTAGCGAATAATTGTAGTGTGGACCATGACACTCACAGGGCTCTGGTGGACCAGAACTCAACTCACGTCAGTCTTACTAAATGCTCAGTAAATACTGGGAATGCAGCAAGTTGTCTTACAGCACAGGATTGTCCCTGGAGAGAAGGAACAAGCCTACAGGTTTCTGGTTTATTCTGGATTTGCTGAAACACGGTTACAGCAGCATTCCTTCAGAAGAAGGTACAGTGTTTCAGGTGGTAAATGGAATAAACAAAGAAATGTAACGTCCCAGGCAGAAGCAAAGCTGTCAGTACTGCTACTGCTACTCTGATCTCATTCCAAACTACCGAGCTATGCTGCCTCCCGTTAGAAGGAGGAAGTGGCAGCAAAGCGTCTGTTGTACAGTCTTAGTTTTAGAGAGCACTTTGAACGATCTGTTACAGCTGTGGCTGAAATGAATGATGGAAGAGAAATTTGCTGCTGGTTTGGCTCAAAGTGGTATATAATTTTGTAGAGCTACTGCTACTCTGATCTCATTCCAAACTACCGAGCTATGCTGCCTCCCGTTAGAAGGAGGAAGTGGCAGCAAAGCGTCTGTTGTACAGTCTTAGTTTTAGAGAGCACTTTGAACGATCTGTTACAGCTGTGGCTGAAATGAATGATGGAAGAGAAATTTGCTGCTGGTTTGGCTCAAAGTGGTATATAATTTTGTAGAGGTATTGC